>JAYMTA010003530.1:0-14080 GCA_036897625.1 Pelargonium cotyledonis | reverse complement strand
CCACTACAACTTATTTATTTATTATGGTTAAGATGTACAATGATTCTAATGTAAAATGTAAAGCTCTATATTGAAAAAATAAAGGGATAACTATTTTTTTAGTACCCAGACTTTCACAAAAACTCCAATTTGGTACATAAACTTCTATTCCGCCCAATTTAGTACGCATACTTCTATTTCACACCCAATATGGTACCCACCGTCAATTTCCGTCAATTTCACCATTATCTAGTGAAGTGGAATGCTGAGTTGGACAGTTTTGACTACGTGTCATTTAATTTTTAATTTAAAAATAAAAATAAAGATAAAAATCTCTCTCATCTCCCTCTAATGACACAAGAAGCCAAATCTATCACGACACAAGAAGCCTTTCGCGACAGGCTCTGCGATGAAGCCCGCGAATGATTTTGAGGATTGGTGGACATACATGGCAACAACCTTTGTTACTATATGCATTCCCAGTTCGCGATACGATGACTCTCGATGCACGAGTGTCCCGTGGTGAAATGCTAATTGACTTGGTCTTCTTTCTAATGGCCTTTTGGCATGACAAATGGTATTAGACGTACTTCTCATGGTTTTACGATGGTTTTCGATAGACTCCCTACGTCGTTTATCATATCAATTGGATATGGGAACAAAGCGATTAACTTGGGCATGACCTTGAGAGTTGGGCGTGACTATTAGACTTGAAGGAAATAGTGGGAAGTGAGTTTCCAGGCATAATGGTTAAATAGCAAGCCCGATGGGCAACTTTCTGAGAGCAAGTTTATTGAACTATAATCTAAGAGCCAGTCTATAGAGTTGTTGCCTAAGAGTAACTCTTTAGAGCCGTGTTTTGGGAGCAAGTCTGCAACGATGTGACATTGTTGTAATGAGATGGGGATGATGTCGCGCTCGGGCACTACATGTTTTGTGTTCATCCGTAAGGTAGACATATGATTTTTTTATATATTTTATTTGTATCTCCTTAGTCTAAAAGCAACTGATTTATTAGTGCCAAACCATATTTGAATAATATTTTTGTGTTCATTTAGTTGGGGCGAACTCGAGGAAGCATGAGATTGTTCCACTCATTCTTGAACACTTAACCAAATTTGTAGCAATATATCTTTTGTGTAGAGATTGTTATAGGGAAAGGGTATCACCGGGTCATTGAGAGGATCGCGTAGCAAGATGACTTAGAGTCATGAATGGCAACCCAAAATCGCTCACGACAGTGAGGAGATGGAGATTCGTATATTCTTCTTGACTTCTTTCTATGGTTAGAAGAGGCTGAAAAAGGCTCGCATCGACGAAAAGACACACAACCATATATGTTGTCTTTTGTGTGTGCTTACAAGGGGTCGCGATGGAGAGGAGAAGGATGAGTATGAGTACTTATTTTGATGCTTCTTGGTATGAGTATCTAGCTCATGTTGATGATGTAAACAAATTCCCACGAGACATTTGCAAACATGAGATGTCCTCGGTCTTAACCTTTCATGTGTATGGACATTTGCAACCTTAGACTTTCTAAGGAATGGGACAACCTCGATCTTGGACTTCTAAGAGAATGAAAAAATTTTCTTCTTAGGTTTTTATGGAATGAGACATCCACGGTCTTGAACTTCACCAGTAATGGGACATCCGCGGTCTTGGATGGCGATTAAAATGTCTCTAATTATTTATATACAATTCTTTGATTTTTTTTTTAACTTTTCTTTTCTCATAAAAGTCAATCTAATCCATGTACCTTTTTGGTAATGATGGTCGAAATTTTCTCTCAACCTATACGCTTTGGTGGGCTATGAAAATTGAATTTGGTGGAGTTGACCCATATCTATTAAAGGCACGAATTCTTCAAGAGAGTTGATCCATGCCTTCAGGAGATATGGAAATCAAACTTTCTTTGTGGCGCTGACTCATTCATTCTTTAGGCATAAAAATAAAACATTCGGGGAGAGTTGACTTATATCTTCGGGAGGCATGGTGATAGAACATCCTTATGGGCATTGACCCATGTCCTCGTGAGGCATTGTGATTGAAAATCTATGGAAAGTTGAATCATGCATTCAAGAGACATGAATATTGAATTTACTTGGCAATTGTAACCTATAAAATTGTTAGGCATGACTATCAAACTTTGGGGAGGTTTGACACATACCCTCGGAAGACCTGACATTCAAACTTTCTTAGTGGCAATGATCCATGTAATTGTGAAGCATGTATATCAAACACCACAAAATAGTTGATCAATTCTTTCAGAAGACATGATGATAAAAAAAAATACTTGATGACTTTGAAACATGCCCTTGTGAGACATAGCGAATGAGTGTCTATAGAGAGTTGATTCATGCCTTCAGCTGATATAAAGATTGAATTGGAAGTCACCATAGATGCCACAGAACGAGTAAAATCACATGTGGAGGAAAGTGTGCTCAACATGGAATTTTGTCTTTCAAGTTAGGTCTCACGTGAGTCGACCCTTCAGGGGGAATCTTGGTCTCCAAGGATACCACCTTTGGAGGAAAATGTGTGCAACAAAAAAATTTTCCTTTCAAGATAGGTAGCACGTGAAACGAACCTTTAGAGGTTGTCATAGTCTCTAAGAGTGACACCATTGGAGTGACACCGCATATGTGATAATCCCTTTTTAGGTACAAGTGTTTAACGTTGACTTTTACCTTGTGATCTAGGTCGCCTGTGAAATGACTCTTTAGAGGTCGTCTTTGTGTCCAAGAATATGAACTTTGGAATGACACTACATTGGTAACCGTTCTTTTAGATAACAATGTTTTCAAAATGAACCTTCGTCTTATGAAAGGTTTCATGTGAACAGACACTTCAAAGGTCTTTTTGGACTCGAAGGTTTCCACATTTGGAGTAATACCGCATGTGCGCTTGTCTATTTTTAGGGCAAAGTGTTCAACGTGGAATTTTTCCTTGTGAGCTAAGTCATACATGAACCAACCCTTCAAAGATTTTTTTTTAGGGAGGGGGGAGTTTGGTTTCTTTTGACATTGCATAGAATAATTAATATGGGCAATACATATAAACATGAAAAATATTTTAATTTATTTTTCGTGCTAATGAATTACAAGTTACCTCGCACTTGGGGATTACATTATGATAAAGGCTAACATTGCCTTTCGTTTGTTTTGGAAGCAATTTGCTTCCATGCCTTCTTACTATATTCCCTTATTTGGATCCATTGTTTATTACTGATGTCTTGTTCAACCATCATGAGCGACTGTTCTCCACTTGCTTCGGTTGAGGGCCGCTCAAAACTTGTTGTATGATGACTTAGACTTTTAGTGGTCGAGAAGCTGCTCCTTTTCAAATATTGAGAGGGTCACATTGGGCCATGGTAGGAAGCTTCCAAAATGCCCCATAAGATACTTCGCTTATCTCGGTTCCTTATTAAAGGCAAAGTCCATATGTCACTTATTGCTCAACGAGAATCACTGGGATTTGTTGAGGTGGACGTGAAGGTATTGGGAGAAGGCTTCCCAAACACTTGGATCATTTTAGACCTTTGGGAGCATTAAGATCTTTCTTTCTCATAGATATCTTAGGTATCCTAACTTCAGAGCTTAAGGGGGAAAAGTGGAACAATAGGTGAAGTGATGAGACCTCTAGAGCCTAAAAAGACTCGAGCGAGGATGGTTGCAACAATCATTATCACTTGGTCTATGGTGACATTGCTTCTCCATGGTGAGTCACATAGGATCTTGAAGTTTCCTCTTAGGAGCAAGAGGCACGTGCAGGGATAAATTCATTTATGAGCCTGAATGATTGTCAACATTGTTACTAATCATTGATTGGTGGCAATGTGATGTGTTTTTTTGGCCGGAGTCAAATGTGATCACACTAGAAGTGTGAGGTGTATTAGTCTTCTTGTTCACTTAGCTAAGGAAACTAGCATAGTGTCCATGTCCTTATCAAATTCTTCTAATTGTCCAGCTGTCAAGTCTTGAGTGCTTAGGTATTGTGTATAGAGTCTTAAGTCTCAGTTCCTCTTCCAAGCTATAGTGTTAAGTATAGTCTCCTTACAAGTAATGGTGACTCCAAGTAGTGTCGACCTGTAGACTGCGAGAAGACAATACACAAAAGGAATGTAGACCTGGGGTGGGGTTACCAAGATTCCGCCTTAAGAATGCTCTACAAACCTTTTCTAGATAGAAAGAAAGCTAGAGAGAGAAGTAAATGTGTGAAATGAAGTGAGAATTGAGATCACTCTCTCTTTGGAAAAGGGGGTATTTATAGGCTCAAATCACTTTGTGCCACTTGTCAATGTCTGATTGGTTGGTGAAGATGGAAAGCCCATTAAGGCCCGCTTGGCCTTTATAACCCAATTGGCCCACTTGGCATATTATGCTCATCTAGCCCATTTGTGGTTTTATGCTTCTCTTTTTCTTTGGATGCATTGCTTGTGTGTGCCGGCTAGTCGGACGTGTCTTGTATGCCTTTTATAAGATGTGATGACTCGCCTGACCCGTTGTGCGCTACTACCACATGAGGTAGCATCATGGGTGTGTGGGAGTGCTGATGCTATAAGGGCTTGTTGGAGTGCCTTGAAGGAGTCTTGAAAAGGTCTTGCAAGAGTCAATAGTAGTTGGCAAAATGTTGAGTGCAAGAGTCTTTCTTGAGGTTCTGAGGCGGACAGATGCGACAACCTTTTTGCTCCATGCCATAGCATTGTGTATGTCGGTAGTCACCTTTAAGCCTTTGTTCCTATCTTCAGTAGGAGGCTTGAGCTCCGCGAGGTGGTTTAACTTTGTATTGGGAAGCGAAAGTTTCCATGTCTCCTAAGTTAGTGGTATGATGCTTAACACATGCTTGGTAGCTCCTTCTTTATGATGGGATGAGAGTTGCACTTCATGGAGTGAAATGAAATGCTTGGAGGCCTTGTCTTGGAGTAGAGTATGAATCTCATACTTTGAATGGAGTAGAGTCTATCCATCCGGAGTGGAGTGAAAGTCATATGTCTGGAGTGACCAGGAGGTACTTGGTTTGGAGTGGTCTGGAGAGATATTTGGTCTTGGAATGGTCCGGAGTGGTCTAGGAGCTCTTTGGTCTACAATTGTCTAGATGTCGCGTGTCGCATAACAGGATAGGGTCGCATGTCCGAACTTGGATGGTGGGAGATTGACGCGGCCCAGACAAGGATTTGAGTGTACGGATCATGACAAGCTTCTTATGTCCGTCAAGACAAGCATGGATGTCGCGATATTTATGGAGAATACCATGCAAATTGTTCATCCAGAGAAGCTACTTGTCCAGGCGGAATACATGAATGTCCCGACATTCCTTGTTGTTGCCACGACATTCGTCCTTTATTGGGTCATTCCTTGTTGTGGCGCTGAGGTGGCTATGTGTCACAATCTCATTGGCTTTGAGACTTATGATTTTTATGGTACCATCTCTATGATTTTGCAAAAGTCTTGAATGAGATCCTAACTTTCCCACTTAAATGGTTAAGTGTGGCCCTAAGCTAGAATGGAGAGTGGAGTTTCTATGAGTGCCTCATTTTCTAGAGGTAGAAAAGGAGGCATATGAGCCTTTCATTCATGTTGACCTTACATTCCATCGAGAGGTAGACGAAGCCCGTCCAACACTTGGGACGAGATTTCACTTTCCCCAAGTTTGAGGGGTTGGATCTTCCTTCCAACGTATTTAGGGTGTGGAAATCAATGTTTAAACTTTGCGTCTCCTCCCAAAGTCTCTTGAAGTTTTAGTCTCTTTTGCGGTGACAAGTTCGTTCTTCAAAATAGGCTTGAATAGGGATGTAAGGAGGAATGTCCTTCTTCGTATGATTCTCTTTGTCTTGCTTTTGTGTAAGGATGCAAGGATGCATAGATCTCTCTCTTACATTTCTTCAATGGCGAGTGGTGCCCTCCATTTACTGTGCGAGGTTAAAGGAACGATCAATTTTAAGTCATTCCCAATAATATACCCAAATATTGCGCCAATTTTGAATTGGTCAATCAAAACACACCAGATTGTTGTCGTCTTGTCCATAAGTTGAGGTACTTTTCCTAAATGTTATTTTCTGAGTCCATTTTCAAGTGTTGATGTCCAATGTAAAGGGTACTTCGGTAGTGGTGTCTTGAGTTTGTAACATGTGCAAGACAACACACAAAAGAGCGAAGACCCCGAATGTGGTTCATGGATATTGCCTTGGGCATGAGAGTAAGATCTCGACTGAAATCACTAAAGTTCTAGAGAGATCTCATTCTTTTACAAAGAGAAGTTATTTATATACTTGTTACCATTTATGTCACATATCAACTAGTGGTTTGTTAGTAGCAAGGTGGGGTTCGCTTTGGGCCCACTTATGGCTAAAGATCTTGCTTCACGGGCATGCCGTACATGGGTGAAGGGCGAGTCCGAGAGCTCTTGTACGTACCTCGTATATCGAGACATATGTCGAAACCTCTAGGAGCCTCTACCGCTCGGGGTAGTATCCTAAGGTTTTTAACTTGGAGATTTGTGGATTACCGTTTGTTTGATCGATGAGACAAAGAACATACGAGATGGTATGAGAATATGAAATGGGCCTTTGAACATATTTACTATGAGCTCTGACCTTATTGAAACCTATGAGAGTGTCTCGGGCTTGAAGAATTGGTCGAACAAGATGTTACGGAGCATGCATGCTGCGATATATTATGGGGTTGACGCACACATATAGCTTTACGAGAAACTCTATTGTTAAATGAGAAACTCTGTCAAATCAGTAACTAGAAAAGGCCTGCGGATGGCTAGGCGAATCGTCGGATGTACATGGCAACAAGTTTTATCGTGACATGAGAGATCCTGTCATGGTAGGTTTTCGGGCTAGTGCACACCAATTTCTTGGGAGACTGGTGGACATACATTGAAGCCAAGGTTGTCACATGAGACTTTTCCCTGCTGCGGCATGATTGATTGACGGTGCACAGGTTGGTCAACTTTTTACTGCCTTGGTCTTGTTTCTAATGACATTTTGGCATGGTCTTGGATGGTCACCCTACGGTCTTGGGCATGGCTATTGAATTTTGGCACAACCAGTGGACTTTGAGGTGCTTGTGGGAGGCCATTCCTCGAGTGTCATGGTCCCAAACCAAGCCCAACGGGCCACGTTTGAAGAGCAATTCAATAGTTTGAGAGCACGTCCGTAGAGACGTGGTTCGGGAGCAAAACTAGGACATCGCAAAACCATTATTCTAAGATGAAAATGACGTGTCGTTCGGACGCCACATATCGTATCATCATTTGTTGGATAGACTTATAATATTTTTTATTATATTTTATATCTCATATCAGTGAAGAATAATTAGAATGGAAATGAAGTAAGCGATCATAAAATTGATACCAAAACCTCTCGTACAGTGTAGAGTGGATTATGGAGAAACTAGAACATTAAGCTAATTATTAGTTAGTTAAGATCATGTGTTGGTCAAAGACATATTCCCCTAAATTATACTACTACGGAGTATTATATTTAATCATGGGAAATTATTTCCGATCCGCATCAATCATGTGATTTATATTCTCCCATATCTGTGTTTCGGGAACATTATAAACACATTTTCCCAATATCGAAAACAATTAATTATCGTTAATTGGACTAAAATCCTAATCTACCATACTTATTGAGATGGTAAATAATATTATAAAGTAGTAGTTGAATTAAATAACAGGAAATGGAATTATTTTGTTCAATGATAATTTGGAAGATTTGCAACGATTAATAAGAAAATATAAAGGATTCGTCCCATATGCACCTAACACGGCTTTGTCTTCCACCAATTTCACTACATTAGATTACCAAGAGTGATGGCTTGCATGTCTCTTACCTATTTGCACGTTCTATTTAATTTTTTTTTTCTTCTTTCCATTTTCGTTTTTTATCCACAATATAAATCTAGGAAAGTACGCAATGAAGAACCCATATTAAATAAAATAAAATTCTAACTATTCGATACTTTTCAATGATTTAAACTCTTCATTATATTACTCAAAATGCTTATGGAAAAAAAATTATATTAATCAAAATTAATAATTTAATAATAACTATCTTCTTAATAAGAGAAATACAGTCATTCGTTATTAATTTATGTCTTGTATCATCGTTCAAAAAAATATTTATGTCTTGTATCTTTTTTAAATGTGATTTAAGGAGTACTATTATAGGGACACAGATGATAATGTTGCCAAAACTTTATGAGTAGATGTATATATAAGATCATTAATTAAATAAAAAAGGCATGGTTTATGTTTATTTAAGACTAAATATTTACAATATATTTGAACGAAATTAATAGCATCTTTCTAAACTCGAACACAATGTCATCTTATCGAGAAAAACATGTTCATATTAAGTCGCAAATTGAGGTTTACACTTGAATCTTATTATCTCCTACAAGATATAATGAATCACCAGAAAGAATAATTCTACAATTATTTAAAATTCTCATGTGCTATGTTAATCATATGAGTTTAATACTTAAAATGAAGTAGTTTACAGTGTTCTATAATCTTTTTTTTTTTTTTTTTTTTGGCTCAGCACATTGTCCTATAAATACTCAGACAAAAAACACAAGCAATAAAAGTTGAATATTCCCAACCATGTGATTTGCATCAAATTCACTTAAGCAGTAGAGTAATACATATCATTTGTAGCAAAGTCAACAAAATTAGGGCATATTAGTTGGATGAACCATATTCAAATAACTTTGTGCATACCTTATCTACTATACATACAACAACTCTCTTCTTCCTCAACTCAAAGTAAAAGCCATGGAAGGATCTGAGAGAGCTGTAGGGAGGTGCTCGAGCTGCCGCGGGGTTGCTTTCGAAAGCAACCGCGATATGGTCTCCCTATTCCCGCCGCCCGCCCAGTTACCTCCGCCGGAGATCGACCAGAAAGGCAACGGTAGGTGGGTTTGGATCCCGTGGGGAGTCAAGATCTCATTGGACATGTTCCCTCTCTCCCACGTCTTCGACCGGTCCATGAGCCACCGTTCGAGCAGCCATTTTTGCGACCTTGATTTGGCCGATTACGCAACCTCCACCGAGATCGAAGTAGCTGAAGGATGGCCACAGAGCTTTGTTCACGACATCGAGACAGCACAGGAAGAAATGCCAAGACGCAGAAGATCAAGATTGTCCATTATTCTTCTCGACCAAGGCCTCTTCACCGTCTACAAGCGCCTCTTCGCAACTTGCTTTGTACTAAACATAATTGCTTTAGCTCTCGCTGCCATTGATTGCTTCCCATACGCCAAGAACCATGCGACCCTCTTCTCCATCGGCAACATATTGGCTTTGTGTCTTTGCCGCAGCGAGGCCTTCTTGCGGTTTGTTTTTTACTGGGTCGTGCGGGTTTTGGGCAGGCCGTGCGTTCCTCTCCGCGTCAAAACAACAACCACATCTTTTCTTCAATCCCTTGGTGGAGTCCATAGTGGTTGCGGCGTAAGCTCGTTGGCTTGGCTTGTGTACTCTCTTGTCTTGACTTTTCAGGACAGGCACAACACGTCCCCGGAGATTATTGCGGTGGCCTCAACGATTCTCTATCTCTTGTTCGTGTCTTCGGTCGCGGCGTTCCCTCTCGTCCGCCACATGCACCACAATGTCTTTGAGCGGACGCACCGGTTCGCCGGTTGGGCAGCCCTTTTCTTGCTATGGGTTTTCATGGTTCTCACGAATTCCTACCACTCGGATTCCAGAACTTACCGTTTTGAGGCCTCTATGCTTGTCAGAAAGCAAGAGTTTTGGCTAACGTATTGCATCACGGCCGTTATATTCCTCCCGTGGATGACAATTAAACGAGTTCCTGTCAGGGTGACAAACGCGTCAAACCACGCTTGCCTCATCAAGTTCGAAGGCGGCGTAGAAGCCGGGTTGTTAGGGAGAATCAGCCCGTCCCCGTACTCCGAGTGGCACGCCTTTGGAATCATATCGGACGGGAAGAAGGAGCACATGATGCTGGCCGGAGCGGTGGGAGATTTCACCAAATCCTTGGTGTACAACCCACCTAGCCACCTTTGGGTACGAAAAATGCACTTCGCGGGCCTGCCGTATCTAGTGAACTTGTACGGGAGGGTCGTGCTGGTCGCGACAGGGTCCGGCATCGCCGTGTTCCTGTCATTTCTACTTCAACCGAGCTCAGCGGAGGTGTGCTTGTTGTGGGTTGCGAAGGGGATAGAGCAAAACTTTGGGAAGGAGATAAAGGAGATGGTGAGTGGGTTCCCTAAGGAAAAAGTGATTGTTCACGACACGGCGGTTTCCGGGCGGCCGGACGTGGCAAAAATGAGTGTGGAGACGGCGAAGAATTGGAGAGCTGAAGTCGTGATTGTCACAAGCAATCCTGAAGGCAGTAGGGACGTGGTGAATGCGTGTGAAGATGCGGGAATACCAGCTTTTGGACCAATATGGGACTCCTAAATTCATTTGGAGCATATGTTAGTAGCTAGTAATTACTTGAGTAATCATATTTGCAATCACCAAGAATACATACAAAACTGTGTTCTTTCAATATTGATTTTGTTCAATTCTTATTATTGTAAAAGCTTTCCCTGAATTGTAGTTATTGCCAAGCTAGGTAGCATCTTGTAAATAATTATACATTATGAATACAATTCAAGGGACTCATCATAGGTACCTGCTGATTATAATCATATCATGTCATCGGACATGGAAGCTTTGATTCTTATATTTGCATAGGTACAGTAACAAACATTGTATTTTCTATCGAACAAACTTCAATTAAATATTTGCATGCATGAAATTTTTTAATATAATCATATCTTCATATCCAAATGATTTAAACAAAATTTTATGAAATTTGTTTTTGCAAAACAAACTATTGGCAGTATCTGCCAGCAGAAAACTTGGTTCAAGATTCAACCTTAAAAATTCATATGTAAATCAATTCATATCCAAAATTTGTTTGGTTGGTCAATATAGAAAGTTGTGGATGTCTAGTATATACATATGTGAAACAGTTTGTATGTGTAACATGTAAATAAAAAGATATAAATCTTATATTAAAGAGATATCAAATCTGTCGGAACAATTTTTGAGTGATATTTTCGGAATTAACTGCTCTTACTCGGACATTTTAAAAAGGTATGTGATATACCATTGGAAAGCTACATGTGTCTATTTTCAAATTCAACTGACTTTATAATTTTTGAAGTTTTTATGAGATAGATATTATCTTTTGAGTGACCAAAGATCATTCTGCCAATTCTGGACAGCAAGCACTATATCTTAACAAAATCTTGTGTTGTCAAGTCATGCTCGATTTTTAAACCTTTTAAAGACTATTGGAGGCACCAAATGAAGATGAATACAATATATAAAAGTCTTAAATATGGTACAATAGGGTGGCTAAAGTCTTTTGTCATAGAACAACTTGTAAGTATGACTTTAAGACATTTACACCCACTCTTGACCTCAATATTTCTTTTCAGCATTATTTTGAATTTGAAAAAAGTTTTTCAAAAACCCAATAGCCATATTTTGGACAGTAAAAACCCTCACTTGTTTCATCATTCAACAATTCACTTCATCTAGCCTCTTCGTCCCAAAATGAGTGTACTCCTTTCTATTTTGAGAATAATTAAGGAGAAGTTAGTTAGTGTAGTATGTTTACTATTGTATCCTCATGATCATGTGTTGAGAGATCCTAACTAACTTTTTATAAGAATATTATTGACAATTCATGCATAACTAAGTTACTAGAAAAGGAAACAAGACACTCATTTTGGGACAAAAATGCAAGAGAAATATGACACTCATTTTGGGACGGGGGTGTTATTTTTCTCAAAATTTCCAGCACAAAGTCTTCATCTTTCTTGAGAGAAAAATCATTTTGAGAGTTTGAGGTTTACATGTTCTAATAGTTTTTTCAAAGTCATGAACTAATAATTTCATATCTTTTGATCTTTGAAAAACTTATGTTTTATTGTGAAATCTTTTTCAAGAACATTGTTGTGCTTTCCTAGAAAATTATTTTGAAATCATATTCTCTCTCAATCATCTTGAGCAATGTCATTGAAATCTTTGAATCACACATACCTTGCTTATACTTTTATTTTGAGATATGATTGTAATTGAGGCATTGTGTTTCTTCAACATAAGATTGAATACCTTGCTTTGTTATATTTTGGGAGTTAACCTCAACATCTTCATGTTGTATATGGCCTTGGAGGCTAAATACTAGCTAGGTGTAGACATTTGCATTGTAAACTTGATAAGTGTTGAAAGATTTGTTCTTTCTAGTTGTGGTTGGCAATATTTCTTCTTGTGTAGTGAAGTTGCAAGAATTGTTCTTGTTAGGTGTGGTTGCAAGATTGGTTCTTATTAAGTGTTGCAAGATTTGTTCTTGTTTACTTTCAAGATTTGTTCTTGTAGTGATGATAATATTTTATTAAGTTAGTAAAAGACCGAACTCCGAGAGTGTTTCTTGGGAGTGCATGTAGCAAATCTAAGGAGAGTTGTGATACACAATATATCGTTGTGCTAGCTATTCTCTATCCTTAATCTTCTTACTTCTTATTATAATTTCGCATTTAATTTTAAGTTTGTTTAATTTTTGAAATCAACCTATTCAATCCCCACACCCCCCCTCTCCCCCCCTCTAGATTGATTCTTCGAGACCTACCACCCACAAGTTGGAAAAATAATGAAGTTTTATGGTTTAAAAAGGATGATTTACAATCCAGATTTAAAATATATTTGAAAATAGTTTTAAAATCATAATTTTGTCATTCCTTTTTCATTTTATGTAATTTTAGTTGATCTCATGTAATTTTTTGAGAGTAATATAATGATATCTTACCAAACATTTACGCTTTGTGGTTCGATTTGATTTTTTCTATTTTTTCGGCGACACTCTGAAGACTTTATGGTGACGGGCTTATTCTCCCTAACATGGGGTGGTTATGTGTTTTTCCTCCCAAACAGATGGAGGTTTACTGTAATTACCCCTTTTATTTATTCTAAAAACATGAATTGATTTAAGCAGGTAAACTAAATAGAAGAAAAACAATTTAGAGATAACATACCAGTGAGAACTTATGAAATGTGAATTGTTTACTGGGATGATTTAATTCAGTTAAGTTCATGGATTTCACTACACAAACTAATTATTATCTGGTCTGATAACTCGCATTTTGTGCTAGTTATTCGACCATAAATTATGTATTTTAGTCCTTGTTCGCCCCTATTTTGGTGCTTTCTCTGCCCTAAGGAAGCACTAAAAGCCTGATGTTCACCTTATGTCGACTTGTTTGGTGGAATTATTACTTTGGAGGAATTTAGTGGTTTTATTGTATTTTTAGCTCCAATTATGCCCTATAATCCATGTTTTAGTGTGTCTTAATGAATTAGGTCTCAAAGCATGGAGCGGGACGCATTGAAGGGCTGAAAGACCAAAGTAAAGAATTAAGAGGACAGAGTTCCAGCCGGCGCCGCAGCACCGGCCATGTCGCCGCAGCGCCAGCGCCTCTGTCCATGTCATCGCCAAATCGAGTCCACGTCATATCCAAGTCATGTCCAAGTGACCTCCACGTCAGATGATCAGCTTCAACTCAACAGAGCCACGTCAACAAAGTTCAAATTTCGAATAATGGTCAAACGCGCAAGATCTTCTCCAGTCAAAGAGTCCAAGGCGTACCCAACTTCTCGTGGCGCCGCAGCGCTGAGCCTGACGCCGCGGCACCCACTGCCATTGAAGCCTATAAATTCTGCAACTTTTCCCAATTTGAGGAGGCTTTTTGGTGTGGTTTTGGTTCCCTTTGAGGTTCAGCTTCAGAGTTCTAAGGTTCTCCTACTTATCTTCTACAAGTCCAGAGAGTTTCAAGCTCTTTTCCATCTCAAACATTTTCCATTTTCCATCAATATTTGTTAGGTTGTTTACTCGATTGTGAAAGCTTGTTTTCAATCATATTGTGGAATTGTCCCAATTGAGATTCACACATTTGCTGGATTAAGATTATTGCTATTTTATTTTATTGTTTCCAACTTGAATGCAAAGTCAGTTATTTATTTAATTCTTTTGTTAACTTCATTAATCGTGAATGCATTTCTTTAGCAAGTTCTTATT
>JAYMTA010003529.1:0-14084 GCA_036897625.1 Pelargonium cotyledonis | reverse complement strand
GCTGCAAAAACAGCACAACCTCGCAGACCCACCTCTTGTTATGGCCATGGAAGCAAAGCTAGACTGCTCCAGGAGGCTGAGGCTGGGAAGAAGAGACATGGGTCGAGACCATTTTTGGAGATACAGAAAGGAGGGAGATAAATTAGGAGTTAGTAGAGGTGGAGAAGGAAATAGAAGAGACAGAGACATGGCTAATTACGGGATTATTTTGGGTGTGAGGATTGGGAATTTATCGGCGAAGAGCTGGTGGTGGTGGTGGAGAACACATCGACGTGGCTCTCACCACCACAAATTGTGCAGAGCAAGCACCAGACACAGCTCTCTCTCTCTAGACGGCTCTGTCTAATCTTTACGGTTTGGATAAACTAAATTTGGAAGGCTTTTTATTTTTTTTCCTTAATTAAATAATAAGACATGTTTTTAAATTTTAAATGGAAAATAATAAGAGATGAGAGGGTTGATTAATTGTCACGTCGTCTAAAGTTGGCGATTTTGACACGAGACACCCAATTGTTACTTAAATCTGACTTGAAAATTTGGAGACTCGAACTATATAGAATGTATCTTGTCAAATTTTACATTAGTTCAAATTTATTTTGCTAGAATTATTGCCCGGGCAGTGAAAATCTACAATCACATTTCGTATGTAGAATTTTGACATGTAGCTTGAAACTACAATTTCTTTTTGAGCTTGACCTTAAAATGAGATTGATGAATCACTTTTCAAAATCTGATAGAAATTTAGATTGAATCAAATTTCATATTTTTAGTGTAAACGAATCCCATTTTTCAGTTTGATCCGTATTTTTACATTATCATACGATCTGATATGAAAATAGATTAGATCAAATCGTATCAAATTAATTTTCAGTTGGGATTAGATTTGAAATTTATCCATAACCTAATTGTCAACTCTAGCATGTAAAATGACCAACATAATTAAACAGTCAAATATATTAGGCCGTAGAGTCAAATCTTACATATTTGCTTAAACGTCCTGAATCAAACAATATCATTTTGAACTCACTTATTTAAATAAATTTTTTGCTATCAAGTGAAACCAAACTTTTTTTTTTTTTTGTTGTTGTGTAAGAACAAACTAATGGGCTTGGCCCATATTCATTTGTTTTCATAGTCCATAAGTTCATGGGCTTGAGCCCTCCTATGTTGGGCCCACAAAAAGAGGCGGGCACGTGGATCTTAACCGTTTGTGAGTTATAAGCAGTAAATGACAAAATGATAAAATACTGTCGGACGCAGCAGATCACAGCTCTCCCCAATCAATCTGCTTCAAGGAAGCGCCTTCACGCGAGACACAGACACAGAACCAGAGAGCTTCGAGAGCAAAATCAAAGAATTGCTCAACATCAGGTAAGCGATCGCTTCCCACTTCTCTTAATTCTTATTCAAGCTGCAAATCTGTACTCCGTTTTCGCTGAATCTCATTGAATCTGCATTGCATTTAATCGGGGGTTTTTTTTTTTTTTTTTGGATTTTTTTCGCGGAAATTGCTGGAAATTTAGGTTAGGTTTGTGGTTTTGATTCGTTTTTTCATTTGTTTGACCTAGTTTTGTGCCATTCGCTGAATTTGATGTGAATTTTGTTCTCGATTTGGTTTTGTTAGTTTGATCTGATTTCTGATCCGTTGGTGGCTCTGATTGGTGAGGTTCTGATAGTGTTTTCATTTTGGCTTTTGATTTTTAGAGGCTGTGATGGCAATGGACCAAGCTGAGCTTAGCATGGAACAGGTTGGTGTTTCAGTTACTTTGAGTTTGTTCTCAGCGCAATTGGCTTCATTTTCTATTTGATTAATTGATTCCTTCTTGTACTTAGTACATATTAATCATTATTTTTTGAACTAGTTGATAATTGGAAGTCAAGAAGCTTTTGTGTGGCCATTGATATGATATAGGAAATTAAGTGCCTTCTTTTCTTTTTTTGGTTTCTGGGTTGTTTGGAAAATTAAAATCTTGCTTGAGCTATGAATACTCTTGTCGATTCAGTTGTTGCAATAAGTGTATTTGGTTACGTTTTGGGTGGGACCTTTATTTGAGCAGTGTAACTTGTGGGTTCTAGATATGTTCTATAAAGGTTGATTGTTCCTAGGTTGTCTTTCTATTGATGTTTGTGATTCCTTTATAGGTTCTTAGAAGGGACATACCATGGGAGACGTACATGACAACTAAGCTGATCTCAGGAACGAGCCTTCAGCTTTTAAGGCGTTATGATAATAAAACTGAGTCTCAACGAGCACAGTTGCTGGATGAGGTATGTTCTGTTACTGATTTCATTTTGTAATGAGCTAGTTTCGAGCTCTTATGATATTTCTCTTTGGTGCTGGTATCTTGTTCTTGGAATACACTACATGTGTCAGCTGCTAAGTGCAGGTGGTGGATATTTTCATTGCATAGCTAGATCCTCGTGCCAAGTCTTACTCACATTGAAAATCATGAACCTTTTATATTATTTTTACAGGACGGCCCAGCTTATGTCAAAGTGTTTGTCAACATTTTGCGTGACATATTTAAGGAGGACACTGTGGAATATGTGCTTGCTTTACTTGATGAAATGCTTACAGGTTACATACAAGATTTTGATCCTCATAAGTGCATTATAAAATCTAAGCAAATCGACTTATTTTCATCTTCCTTTTGCAGCAAACCCAACTAGAGCCAGATTATTTTATGATAAATCTCTTGCCAGTGAAGATACTTATGAGCCCTTCTTAAGTTAAGTATTTATTGTGCTTATGGGTTTTAGTTACTGATAGAACTAAAGATGCCTATTCTTCCTAAATTTTGAATATTGGGCATAATGATTTTCAGGTTGTTTGGATTTGATTTCCTCTTACTTTGATTGTACAATTGATGAAAACTAAAACTATCTGCTACTTTATCCACTTCCAGACTGCTTTGGAAAGGTAATTGGTTCATTCAAGAGAAGAGCTGTAGGATACTTGCTGTGATAATAAGGTACTTTGAGTGTGATCCTATAACTATTACATGTTGTGTTGTGTTGTGTTATATGAAAATAACAAAAACGAACATTTCACTATTTAACCTTTTGTAACCGTCCGAATTTTCATGTAATTGAAGTGCTAGGCCAAAAACTCATGATGGTGCTGTTTCAAATGGGGAATCTTCAACTTCAAAAAAAACAACCACGTCTATTGACGATGTGTTGAAAGGATTGGTAGAATGGCTTTGTGCGCAGGTTTGCTATGTTAAATACACACTCAAACCTTCTCCTTTTTTCCTTTGTTGATCCATCACAGTGCTGCTATACATTACTTTGGTTGGACGCGTCTTATTTTCCTATGAAGCTCCACTTTGTTCAACTATAAATATTAGCTTGTAGTGTTATTTTAAATATGATTAGTTATTGACCATGTCTCAATGTTACATGCAGCTGAAGAATCCTTCCCACCCTAATCGTGGTGTCCCAGTTGCTATCAGTTGCCTTGCAACTTCACTTAAAGAGCCAGTGGTCCGATCTTCTTTTGTTCAAGCAGATGGGGTGAAGTTACTGATTCCTTTAATATCTCCAGCATCCACCCAGCAGTCTATGCAGGTAGCTTACTAGTAATTGGCTGAGCCTGATTCTGTTACCATACACACAGATGAGTATTTGGCGTTGGCATGCTTATACTTACACGCACGCATACACATAACATGCAATGTCTTAATTAGTTCTTGATACAACAGTGGATTTCTGTACAATTCTAATTAAGAACTGTAATGTTATTTGTAACAGCTCCTTTATGAAACATGTCTCTGTGTTTGGCTCTTATCTTACTATGAACCTGCAATTGAGTACTTGGCTACTACTAGAACCTTGCCGCGACTTGTGGAGGTTGTGAAGAGTTCGACAAAGGAGAAGGTGAGATTGTGGCTTTTGAACATTGAGCTCATAATAATTCCATCAAGTTCTATTTCAACTGCTTGCTTAATTACACGTGTCTATGTGAAATTTCTTGACATGACTGTTTTTTGTTCTCAAGATGACTAGTCAAAGGGTGATAAGTCTAGACCTTTCATTGCATGGCAAATTATTGACAACTGACTATTTATCCTCTCAATCCTTGGAAGGATTTACGTTAATTATTGGGTGTTCTTTGTACTAGGTTGTCAGGGTTGTTGTCTTGACCTTCAAGAACTTGCTCTCCAAAGGGACATTTGGTGCTCAGATGGTAGATCTTGGACTGCTGCAAATTGTTCAAAGTTTGAAATCACAGGCTTGGAGCGATGAGGTAAGTCTACTAGAATTACACCTTCACTCCTGGTTTATGTGTGACGTGTTAACAACTTTGTAGTCCGTAAATCTTCATAGGATGAAAAGAGGCTGTAGAATTGTAGGCATGGGTTATTTAACAATAGGTGGTTGAAATCAAATTGAATTGGAAGATTCATGTTTTCACACAACACTTTTAGAAAGAGTTATAGGATAAATATATAAATTATTATTAGAAAAAAATAGTTTGAACTAAAACAAGCAACTTATTAATTGTTATGAATTTTTATCAATGTGGGTCGAGACACAGATTTAAGTAATTTAACCTGATCTGGTATAACCGGGTTGTAATGATCCAACATTTGTGAATCGACTCAGATCGCCCAGAACGGATCTGGAATCAGAGATTCTAACAACCATGGTGGAATTAAGATTTGTCTTTATGTAGCCCTTAATGTCAATGCAGCTTTTAGAGGAGAATACAAGTATTACCCATCTGAATATTCCTGGATGCTTTCATTTTTCTTGTTCTCTTACAGTATTTTGATTTCTAGTCTGTTGCAAATTCAACCACAGGACCTTCTGGAGGCTCTAAATCACCTGGAGGAAGGGTTGAAGGATAACATCAAGAAATTGAGCTCTTTTGATAAGTACAAGCAAGAAGTCCTCCTTGGCCATCTTGACTGGTCTCCGGTGCACAAAGATCCTATATTCTGGCGCGATAATATTTCATACTTTGAGGAGAACGATTTCCAGGTAATAATATGTTTTTCTGAAGAATTTTACCTTCTTGGCTTTTATGTCTTCTAAAGTAACTAAATTCAATGTTTGCCATAATCTAATTTATGGGTTTAATCTTTCTGCACTCTCTGTATTGTTGAAGAGAATAAGTTTTAGTTCATGGACTTATTTTTTTAATGTTACGCCATTGAGCTGGTAATAAGCGATGGTTAACCTCAAAAAATTGCTGAGGAAACTTATAGATCCATGAAATTACACTATTGTCATCATTTCACTTCAAATTTCCAAATAAAAATCATGCGTATAGAGATAATTTTTTTTATCATAATTTTGTTTTGTAATTTTCAATTTGGATTACTTTTGTGTTGATTTCATATATATTTTTGTGAGGAACTTTGGGGGAGACTTTTGTATTCATGTTGTCTAGATTTTCGAGAGGAGCATGATGGTGACTTCAATTTAGTAAAATAATGCATCTTTATTTGTGGATTCGTCGGGGGAAAACTATAATTTGTAAAATATTGAAATTTTCAATAGTCTAGGGGATGCAAAAAGATTTAACCCTTATTTTATCATCTAAACACTGTTTCCTATAAATAATGGCATACCTCGTTTTTTCTTGCAAATTGTGGCGACAACCTAGCATGATATCGATACGTATTGATGTTATTCTTCAAGTATAATATATCACATGACTCAAATTCGGGTGTGCAATTCATCAATCCAACTCACATTGTGTGACAATCTCTCATTGATGAATTTTCTTCTATCTCATAGATTCAAGATTTCTATAGAACTAACATCTATGATTCTACTGTTTCAGATCTTACGGGTCCTTATCACGATACTAGACACATCCAGTGACCCTCGAGCACTTGCTGTTGCATGCTTTGATCTTTCACAGTTCATTCGGCACCATCCCGCCGGACGGGTCATAGTGAACGACCTTCGGGCCAAGGAGCGGGTGATGAGGCTGATGAACCATGAGAGCGCTGAGGTTACCAAAAATGCACTACTTTGCATCCAGAGGCTCTTCCTAGGAGCAAAGTATGCAAGCTTTTTGCAAGTTTGATTTACATCTTCGGGATGTAACGTTGTATGATTCTCTACCCGATATTCTATCATAAGAAGCATTTTTAGATGCTCAAGTTGGCTCCATAAATAGTACCTAGCTTCATCTGCTATTTGTATTTAGTAATTTATTGTTCGTTGGGTTCAGATGCTTATGAATGAGCCTTGGAGGATCATCGTTATGTTTAAACGAATATGGGATATTATTTTTTGATGCGAGATGTCGAATAAAATACAATGTTGTATTGCTGTTTCTTTCCTTAAATTTGGGTATGAATGGACAGTATAAGCTTCCCAGTGTTTTATCATTCTAATAGAACAGTGGGTTACATGTAATTTTTTAGTGTCTTTGAAGCTTGTGGGTCTGTTGTAGTAAAACCATGCATTTTACAACCGAATGACTTTTTTTTGGGGCTAGACGACAAGGAGGACGCGTAAGTGAGACCAGTTTTGAACTCCCATGCCTCTGATATGAACTTTTTAACATTGAGTGATGTCCTTGGTAAAATCTCGAAGATTTTAAATCTTCGGGGCTAATTTTGTCAAGGGGTAGCGTCACATATTTTGGCTGAAAATGTCGAAAAACCAGGAACTTTGGTCTCCTAATTAATCATTTTATTCTAAAGTAGTATCAAATTTTATTTTTGTTTTAATTTGATCGATAAGTAATGTTACTCCAATCGTATTATTTTGTTTCAAGTCGGTCCAATTCATACTTACATAACAATATTATAAATTTGTTGCGGAACTATTGGACTAGTTAAATTACGAAGAAAATTATTTTGGAGCAAAAGTGTTTATTCGGGAGAAATTATCGTACAATCTAATTATTGAGGCCAATTTAAATCAAATTAACATAATTCAAAATCAAACTCAAAATCACAAGTATAATATGAGACCAAAATAAAACATTTGCGTGTAGATGGGCACAAAATAGCTGGGCAGTGACGAACAGTGAGAAACCGAGAGAGCTCGAAAATACAGAGGATAGAGAAAGAGACGCAGAGCTCGAAAATGGAGGAAGAGAAGAAAGTGTGCAAGAGATGCAAAGAAACGTACAGTCCGTCCTCAAACGACTCTTCTTCTTGTCGTTTCCATCCTTCCTTCTTCGTTTGTCGCCGTCACGACGACCAGAAGAGGTATTGTATATATATACATACATGTGTTTATATATATAAGACCCACGATTCGATTTCTCCACAAAATTGTATTGTGATGACAATTTTGCATACCCTGTTGCTCTAATTGAAGTTATGTTCGATAAACGAGCTGGAAGACTGAGGATTTGCTTCAATCACACACATATCTATATCATGCTTTTGCTCAACCTCCCAGCTCCATTTCTCCATGAATTTATCTGTTGATGATATTTTTGCTTACCCTTTTGCTCTAATTGAAGGGAATTTGTGGATTTTGGTTCAATTGAATTTTTTGTTTTTGGTTTTTAAAATTGTTGTTTGATCCATTTAATTGCTGAGGAAATGTAGCTGGATATTGTTGGTTTACCAAAAATTGATGGTTTTGGAATTCTAGTGTGTTGTTTATATGTGATGATGGTGTTTGGTTTTCAATTTTGTGCCTATTGTATCTGTAATGTGAGTGGTTGTTATAAATAAATAAAAACTCGTTTTAGTTTCTGATTTTGTTTTATTTTATGGTTATTTATGAATTTTCAGTCATTAGCTTGAGAAGGATTTTTTTAAGCTTCAATTTTGTTTACTTTTGTATATGTTTGTGATGACGGATGACCGTTTCAAATTATGGTCCCATCATCTCAATTTTCCTCGCTTTTGAGCATATCTTTCTTGATGAATCAAGACTTGCATGTAATTTTTTTGAACCCGAAACAATGAATCTTGACTTGGTCTATATTCCGTAATGTTTATGGTAGAGAGGTAAAAGGAAAACTTGAGCTCTTTACCTAACTAATGTTCATGTTAGCCATGGCACTAGCAAGTCATTATTTTAGCAGTTTTCTTGTAATATTTTCACAATTTGCCAATGTATGTATGTGTGTTTGTTCCGGTAATATTTTCATAATTTACCATACTTTTTTGTGCTTTTTGTGTGTGTGTGTGTGTGTGTTCGCTTGTGAGCAATGTGCAAGGAACAAATAAATTGGTTTGGTAGACCATTTAGAGTTTGTCTTGTCCTTGGAAAGAAGTCTGTTTGTTAGCATTTTATGAACTATGCTTGCAAACAAAATGTCGGGTCGATAATTGTTCCAAGAGCAAGGAATAACGAGAATGGAGGGTCACTTTTAATTAGCACTCAATCTTCATGTATCGGTATCTCCTTGCCATATCTAGAACCAGGAAAGAAATGATTAATTCTTATGTCTTCATGGAGAATGATTTCATAGCTCCACTCTTGAGGAAATAGCTTCATTATGCTCAGAATTTGTTTGAATATTTCAAGGAGAGTGTCATAGTTGAAGATTTGAACTTTTATTCTTAACATGCCCCTTAATGTGCAATCTCATTATGGCTTTGCACGTAATCCATGCACATGTCCTCCTTTTGCGGTTGTGTTGGAATTTTAATTGATTTATTTCAATAGGGTAGCGGTAAGATTCGGTACTCTGGTACCATGTAGAGGACCAATTCAGTTAAAAGCTTAAGCCTTAAGCTAATAGTTG
The DNA here is from genome assembly GCA_036897625.1 of Pelargonium cotyledonis. Classification (NCBI taxonomy): domain Eukaryota; kingdom Viridiplantae; phylum Streptophyta; class Magnoliopsida; order Geraniales; family Geraniaceae; genus Pelargonium; species Pelargonium cotyledonis. The sequence goes on along the minus strand of JAYMTA010003529.1, from coordinate 5,404 downwards.
AAGGCCTCTTTTTAACTTTCACTCCAACACACCCCTAATGTGCAAGCCAATCATGGCTTTGCACGCGGTCCGTGCATAGGTCATCCTCTTCCCTTTGTGCTGTTTTTAAATAGGGTGGCAGTAGGATGCGAAGTTGTGAGTTATGACGTCTAGGTTTAGAAGGCTTTTAGCCTCTTATTCCATGTACAGGACATGACCCGAAATAAGCATGTTCGGGCTCACTGATTTTGTTAATCATGTTGTGTCCGTATTGTTGTTGGAGTACCTAACACGTTTAATAATCATAATTGTTGTGTTTGTGTTGAGCCGCAAAAACATGCACACACGGTTTATTATTCGTGTTGTGAAACGCACAACATATCTAACACACATACTTAGGGGTTATAATAGTGTATTAACCCAAAAAACGTAGCTTGTCTGATTGTTTGTATGCTTTTTGTATGTTAGTTAACTTAGTTATGTTAAGTTTGTGATATTAATTCGTGTTGGGTTGTGTCGTGACGGTCTTGTTCTGTCTACTTGGCTCATGTAGTTAATATGTCATGTTCATGTTTAATATTTGAGCACAATTACCAAATGTGTTCGTGTTGATCCCTACACCACACTGTCAACCATCAACACGAACATGGCACACATGCACGAATTGCCAAGTCTAGTGGGTTTAATGAGACTGAACAGATTAAGGCTTCAATGTTTTCCGTATACATGTTTAAGGAGGCAGGTAGTAACTTGTGTATATCCACAAAATAATTTGTGTTTATAATTTTTATTCATAAGTTGGCCGCATGAATTTACGTTGTTTGGTAGATTTTGATACTTTTTACCTCTGGTTTTGTTTTAGGTACTACGAATTGGGACCCGATGATCCTCCCTATGCTGCGAAGTTCTTCGACTGTTGTGGGGCAGAGGACCCCGAGGCACCTGGCTGCACAACTAGTAACCATGTATCCTATGACAATGATTAACTTCCTACATCGGACTTGTGAGTACTAAATATACTTCTTGTTTCATGTAAATGTTCTGATGTTCTGTCTGGCTGTCTCTAAATAATTTATCCGATGGTTTTGATGAGTTTCTCCTGTTATTCACTTGTTTGTCATTTCCTGCATCAAAATAGTACCTTCACACACACAGAGAGAGACTTATTATCTGTTGTTTTTATCTCTGGTGGTGGATTCCGAAATGGTACATTGTTCCCTACTGGAGCTGGAGCTGACAATTCGGATTTCAGGTCGAGGTTAAGTCGGGTATTTCAGGCTACCCGTTAGGGTGCGAGTTTTTAGTTCAAACTAAAACTTGCGGGTATGTCTAATCTGACTGACTGACACAAATGCGGGTCGGGTTGTATCGTGCACAAATAGTCAGCTCTCACTTTCTACACACACTCAATAACATATGTATACTGCCACAAGGCCATCAACACTCTTGTGGGTTTTGGAGTTTTGGGAACTAAAGAATCTGAAAAAGTTGGATATGACAGCATATCATCAACTACAACATTTGATTGGTTGATTCTTGGAAAGAAAAGACAAAATCGGTAAAAGATTCTTCCAATGTTTGAGAGAGGAGTTTAGTCGCAACGGTAAGGTTGTTGTCTCGTGATCAAAACTCGCAGGCACTCGAACCAAGTTTGTCATGGTAAAGAGCGGAGTAGGTCAGGTAAACTGACGCTCATCCTCACATTTTGTATGTAAAACACAAACCCGCCTTTTTTGTGGGTCAGGTTCAAGTTAGGCATTTCAACCCAAACCAAACTGATTTGAAAAACGAATTGTCAGCACTACTCTTGACCTTGGGATCACTGATTTGAGTAAGGGGAACAACCAACTTGGACGCGACTGTAAAGTCGTTGCCTCGTACTTTTGAGATCATGGGTTTGAATCAAGAAGATCTTTTCTATAAAACCGAGAAAAAGTTGCATACGTAAATGACCATCTCCAAACCTCAGAATGACATAACCATCTTTTGTACTTAGGTGAGAGAGAGAGAAGAGAATATTACCAAAATTTGTCATATTATAGAGAAACATCAACATAGCTCCCACACCATGATGAAGCTGCATAATGTACAAGGACAACTTGTCTTTGCTTGAAAATTTCATGCATCTTCAATCATCCAGATTTGATTCCACAACCAACCCACCATGTGGATGACAGTTGTTTCAATCTTCTAATCTTTTTTTTTATTATTATATATTTTCTGAATTATTTACTCTTCACTTATTATTATTGTTGCTGCTATTATTTTGGAAATTATTTATTTATATCATACTTGACCTTGATTATATAGCACCTGGACTTGTAGTTTTGTGTGCTATATATTTTGATTAATGTTATGATTGTTGCCTTTAGTTCTTCTGGGATTTTGATTCTTTCAAGTAGATTTGAAAACTTGGACTCGAGCTCTCGAGCATCCAAAATCCAATTTGTTTTACTTTTTGGGTTAATTCGGATTGTTGTTTTTAGTTTGGCCACCCACCCAACAATCTCAATGCAAAACTTGTAACCCGACCCATGACTCATGTGGATCATGTTAGGTCTTTTCAACTTGAACCCGAATTGTCAGTTTTATCTACTAACAAATGGGTCAACAAGTTGCGGTCTTGTAAAAGACGCAAGTACTTATCATAACACTTTTTTCGACCTATGTTAGGTATTATAGAGTCGGGTTTTGTGACGGCTTGCAAGCAGAATAAGTTGCACACTGAAATTAGGCCAAACCCGCTCGAGCTAAACTAGCATAGCCACAATGTTTGCAAGTTTGTCTTTCATCGGCTGTATTTTGTAGGCTTGGAACGTTGGGTCAGTAATGACTCGCAAATCGTTGGCCCACATATAAGCTTTACCGATAGATAAACTTGGATCATTGGTTCAACCAGTTTGATCGACTAATCAAACTAGTGTGTTATACTTGAACGAAACTTGACCGGTTTTGAGTCGTTGCTTTGATTTCTTCACTAAATGGTTCAAGCAAAGAACCGAACCGACCAATCCGGTTTGGGAAGAGAAAAATGAGGGTGTATAGCTATCAATTATCATAAAAAAACATAGCATGTGGATCTTTAAATGTGTCATTGCCTGCAATTTTTGCCTTTTTTCACTATCAGTTCATGAACTGAAGATAATGTCAGTAGAATTTGATGTATTGTTCAATACATACAATGCATGATTGATCCACTGCAGTTTCTAATGTGGAAAATCTGTCAAATTTTGAAATGCTATTCCAAGTGGTTGCTGCCAATGAAAGAGAACAAAATGACCATTTTGCCCTCTATTTGCATAATTATAATCACATGTCTGACCAACTTGGTAATCACGTGACACTTATGATTACAGTAATCACTTATTATTGACTTAAGCAACGTCGGGGTGACACATTTTTTAACATTTTACCGTTACGACCACCTTAGTTGTTATAAAGGACAAATCAAGTTATTGATAAAAAGAAAAAAGTTGTATAATGTATAGATGCAAATTGTGGTGTGAATTAGGAGTGGTGGGTGTGGGAGCATCAAAATCATTATTGGCTTAAAATTATGTGGAGCCCACTTTAATTAAAATTAGGGCCAAATTAGATTTGGCGATCCAATTTTAATACAAAGCTCATGGCTTCTTCACTTGCCTCTTTTGGTAATTTACCTAATTGCTTGTCTCTACATATTTAATGAAACATTATTCACACCATATGATTAATTTTAGGTCTTCATATTAAGCAACTATTAATAATAATTCATGACTTTCATTACTTTTAAATTGAATCATTTAAGTGTAATATTATGATGTAAATGGGTTTTTAATTGGTGGACTAGGTAATTGAAATAACATTCTCTTTAATTTATTGTGATGCTAAATGTTTTAAATATTGTATAAATATATTTGTTTAAAATGATGCTTCGAATTAATAGATCATAACACATCGTTTATGTTATTGATAATTTAATCAACTTATTGTACAAAATGGAAGTTCCACTTCACAAATTAATCATATATGTAATTTGTTGGATTTTATTTTTCAAACCTAATTTCCAACCGTAAAAGTAGGACATGTCTTCACATATATATTAAGACATTTTGCACAAAATTTTGGATTTTTATTAATTAATTAGTTGACATTAAAAAAAAAATGGTCCTCACAAATGTGCAGTGTCAAATCAGCAAATCCTAAGAAAATATTGTTTCATATCTAACCATGATAGATACACATCACATATCTCATGAGCTTTTGGCCACATAAATCTAGCAACAAACACAAGAAAAATTAATACTAATAAATTGACAAAACAAAATTTGATAATTTGGGTGACAAGTTTTCACCTAATGTGCGTGTGGTACCATAAATTGTGTCATCAATTAACCCAAACTTACAACATAATTAAGTTGGGTCAGAGGTTGTTCATAGGTTGCTAGTCATCTTCTCACCATCCTAATAATTATTATTATTATTATTATTTAATTACACCTTCCAACGGTTAATAACTTAGAATGACAATTTACCTCAAACTCGATGATAGATGTTTCTGTTCTAAACATGACATAAAACAAATATATTTTTGAATAACGAGTTTGCATAGGTTGTTGAATGGATTTTTTTGCGAATTTTGCATAGAATATGTGTTGGTGAGGGAATATTTTTCTGTCATAATATCCAAATTACCAGCTTTATGATCAATTGTATTTGTCTTCAACGTGGTCTTCAACCCGCTTGCTTGTATCAGTCCTCATATGAAAGATAAATACTTACACGTGAGGAATAGTATTAATTTAAAGAAAATTTAATGTTTTGATTCTATCGATTAAAAAAGAAAAATATGAAAGATAAGTAGTGCTGATTTTTAAAAACTACTCTAATAATATATATATCAAATCCAAGTATAAAAAAAAAAGTTGAGACTCACGTTGAAATTTAATATTTACCCATTTAAAAAATGTGTAGGTGCATGTAGGTGGATTTAATAGCTCAACTCCTTGGAAATGTCCAAAGTAAAATTAAATAATAGAGCATACATAGAGTGAAATTTTAGATACAACTAAAAATGACCCCATCTTTGAATAATTTTGCATTGATTTTACTTTATAAGGACACTCTTTGTACCCACAAGATTCAAAATGGAATAAAAGTGACAATGTTGTCCTCTAATTATTATTATTATTATTTTTGGCTACAAAACTTGATGTCTAAATTTGTAATTTAAAAAGTAGTACCATTTAAAAAAAATATCACTCTTATTGACAAGTTTATAAGTTTTATTTCATATCTTCTAAGATATCGTTTGTTACCCCGATTCTACAAGAGAAAGTGACAAAGTCAATGAAAAAGTTCATTTTGTTGTGTTTGTGTAAAGTTAGTCATAGGAGAGAGAATGTAAAATGATGATTCCTGTAATTCAAAATCACCCCTAAACCCT
>JAYMTA010003528.1:0-14086 GCA_036897625.1 Pelargonium cotyledonis | reverse complement strand
AGCTTAAGGGTATAGGAATATGGACCACCTTATGTTTATTATCTCACTCATGAACTTAATTGGGTCCTAATAATTATGACCCATTATATGAGTGGGTATTCTTACATTTATAGTAATAAAAAAAATAAGACATGGGTATTGGTGAATCTTCCTTAAGACAAAAAATTCATTGGAGTTATGTGAATCTTCCTTAAGACATGTGCTTTGATATATTGTTGGAACTATTAACTGTGAATTGTGGTTTGGTCACATTTCAGATATCAAATTAATTGATTACACTTATAATGGTTAGTTGGTTGTTTGGAAGATTGGATTAGCACATCTGGCTATGATTTTAATCTCAGATAACTGCAATAAATTGGAGTTCAAAGAATTAAGCATCAACAACATTTTCTATTTCTGAAGCTAAATATGCAGCAACTACATCGTCAACTTGTCAAGCAGTTTGGTTAAGACGAATACTTGTAGGTCTTAATGAAAAGAAAAGGAAGCAACTGAAAAGAATGTTGTAAGCACAAGGCAACAACTACAATGAAAAAGAATATGAAGTACCATGGAAGAACACATCACATAGATTTTATAACTCATTTTATTCTAGATTTTGGATGGATGGAGAGATAGACAACATAAAAGTCTAATGAACTTTATGGTGAATTCTCTCAAAGGATTCATGTTCATAGAGTCGATCGATGTTTCGACCATGATTCATTCCGAAGAGATGATGTATAAAGTTCTTGACAAATGGGTGGATTATGGTGGCGAAGAGAATGTTGTCCAAGTTATAACGGAAAACCATTCAAGTTTGGTTTTGGAAGGTATTACACTAATCAAGTTTTATTTATATTTCTATGTGGTCGTTAATATTGGTAAAAACTAAATTTATTAATTCAAATAAATTTATGGCAGGAAATTTTTTGGAACAAAAACGACCACATTTGTATTGGACACCTTGTGCTGCTCATTGTCTCGATTTGATGTTAGAAGATATGGTGAAGCTTCCAAATATCAATAAAGCGGTCAAGAAAGGGATTGAGATGACGGGGTACATTTATAATTGCACAAGATTGTTGAGTATGTTTAGGCGATTAACTCATCAGAAGAACTTGGCAAGGCCTGCAACTACTAGGTTTCTGACTGCTTTTCTTACTTTGTCCAACATTTACAAGTACAAAGAAAACTTAAGAAGGTTGTTTACATGTGAAGAGTGGACGAGTTCTCAATGGGCTAAGGATGCGGTTGGAAAAAGAGTTGCATACACTATTATGGTGCCTTCTTTCTGGAACCATGTCTAATTTGCACTTAAGATATCAAGTCCATTAGTATGTGTGCTTCGACTGGTTGATGGGAAAAAAAAACCCGTCATGGAATATATTTATGAAGCAATGGACAGAGCTAAAGAATCAATTGTCAAATCTTTTGGTGGGAAGGAAGAAAAGTACAAGCATATATTCGAAATAATTGATAAGTTGTGGGATATTTAGTTTCATAGACCACTTCATGCAATTGAATACTTTTTAAATCCTGAGTTCTTTTACTCGAATCCATCTATTGATAGAGATGATGAAGTTGTTAAGGGTTTGCATGATTTCACTGAAAGATTAGTTCAACCTCACAGTTTGCAAGACAAAATCATGATGAAGTTGTCTATGTATAAGAATGTTGAAGGAGATTTTGGAAGGCCAATGGCAATTACACATCGATCAATGAGAGCACCAGGTAAATTTAGAGCCTAATTTTAATTCTTTCTTTTTAACTTTTCGATGCAACATGAATCTTAAATTACTTTTTGTTTCATATACCAGCTAAATGGTGGAAATTTTTGGAACATCAAGTCCAAATCTTCAAACTTTTGCAATTAAAGTACTTAGTCTCACTTGTAGTACATCTAGTTGTGAAAGAAATTGGAGTGTTTTCGAACATGTAAGAATAAACTACTAATTGTTATATATTTATCTTTATAAAATTAGAATAATATAATTTCCAATGGGTGTGACTCACTATTTTATTTGTAGATTCACACCAAGAAGAGGAGCAGACTCGAGCAAACAAGTTTGACTGATCTGGTATACAACAAGTTCAATCGAACTTTGAAGAAGAGATATGAGAGTCGTGATGTCATCGAACGGATATCCTTGAAGCATATAGATGAAAGCAATGAATGATTGATTGGGCTTATGGAAGAAGATGATGCAGAAAATGAGGTTGTGTTTGGTGATGACTTCTTGACTTAGGGTGAAGTGGCCAGAGCTGGGAGGTTTGAAAAACATCTTCGCAACACACAATCGTCTAGGGCTGGAACATCTTCAAGGGTAGAAGAAGAAGAAGATTGGAATGATGAGGAAGACACTGATGAGAATGATGAAGGATACAAGTCCATTGATAGTTTTAGTGAAGGAGATGATGACTTAGATAATGATGGGTTTTAGTCTTTTAGATTAATTTTACTTATTTATATCATTAACTTTTTATATTAAAAACATATGTTGGTTAATTTAACTTTTAAGTTTTTAATTTATTTCATACATATGAAAAGTGCGCCTCACTTCTAAAAAGCTCACGCTTCACAGTGCGCCTCACGCCTCTGCTTTAAAGGACATTAGCACCTCAAGTATGCCTCATGTCTTTTTAAACACTGAGGAGAAGTATGCTTCTACTACTTGTGAAGCTAGTAGAGCACCATCTACTCCAGCAGAGTTGGATGCTTCATGACACGCATTTCGGCAAGTGTACCGATTGTGTCAAAGTAATAATAAGCTCGCAAGGAGCTTGAGCATCGATCATCAAGGACTAAGGCAACTAAGGATAATCGAATCGATTTGAAGGCGGATTTAGTATAGAAAGCATTCAAACCATTTTCTTTGAAGAGAAAGTTTAATTAAAATGACATTAAATATAAATTATGTACAAGTGATCCAAAAGATGAGAAAAAGTTAAGAAAGTGCAATCTAAAAATAAAAATCGATCTATTGTACAACAAGTGTAAAATGATCATTGTTAATCACGAAAACTTTAGGTGAATGTGGCGGTTTCAACAAACCCACCAGTCATAGGGCTCCGCTATACATGTAAGTTACTCTAGGGTAGCAATAGATCTCCGAAGCCAATCTTACATAAATGGATTAATGGTTACTACCTCGGCAGATCATCGTAACACCATGAATCTTCACCTTACATGACGGTTAGGACCACAAAAGCAAGAAACGTTTCAGTGAGTCTCATGCCACGAACTCAATTTCCCCTCACGTGCAAGCTTTAGGCTTGACGAATCATCATCATACAAAGAAATTTGCGATTAAACAACGAACAAAATAAACTAACAAACGCATCCAAATGCACGATTATCCATTATTGGGATAACATGCTCAACCATAGACAATTAAGCAAAGTTAAATCATCAGCATATAGTCAAAAGAAGTTTTCATAGATGAAGAAGAAATCTGATTACATGAAGAAAACTCAACGCTAATAAAGAAAAGCATAAATCGTGTCTGAAAATCGAGTGTTGTCACCACTCGTATTCGGTTCTTAGTCACTTAACATGGGCGGAAGAGAGACTCCGTTGAGCTTCCCAATACCACGCATCTGTTCCAAGTCGAACAACTTTTCCTCCTCCTCACTCTGGATTTTCTTTACAATTTTGCCCCTGACCACATTTTGCTCAAAATCAAATTAGTCCCTCTCTCTCGGTTGTTTTTTGTCCTCACATTGACAAATAAACTTTACACTAGTAAAGATTAAAAACGAGCAATGAAAATAAATTGGTGGGTTGCCTCCCACCGACCGCGTTTATTTAACGTTGTCTGCTCGACGGTTGGCTCCTAATTAAATGAGCGATTGCATGAGACCACAAAGAGGGGTTTTTCCCTAATCCCATCAAAGTCATGCCATCAGTCATGGTCCGAATTCGAACAAAAGAAAAATACATTACCTCGAATTCATGACGTTCTCGGTTTCGTACTTGCCTTAGTTAAATTTTAATTTTTCGAATCCCTTCATACCAGTTGAAATCTCCACAACAAACCGTCATGCTAGAAAAACTACGTACTTGCTCGGGTCTATTTCCAGATGAAATACCTTTATAAAAATAAAAATAAAAATGACACCTAAAAATCAAAACAAAAATCTGTAATTCAACACCAAAGTCCCCGACAACGGCACCAAAAACTTGTTGGAAAGCCCAAGAAGTCCTCTACCACTTTGTTGAAGGCCTCGAGTCCCTTAGAGTTCATTTAGATGGTGAAATTCCTGATTTACCCCTCAAAGGTCATTCTGGCAGCTTTGTGGGTTTCACCAAAACTTTCTGTTTTGCCATTTTCTTCTATTGACCTTCATTGACTTGCTTTGACATTACATATCTCATCTAATTGCAGTCATCTTGTGTGCTCCTAATATCCTAAAAATCAAAATAAAAACTTGGTGCACTTAAAAGAGGCAAAAATATACATAAAATACACTAAAACTATCTAAAATATACTAAAACACACAAAGAACACTAAAACACTTGAATGAGCCACAAAACAAATATTTAGTCAAAATCACTATAATTATGCCCTAAAAAGAGGTAAAAATACACGAAACATGCAAGTTTTAGTATGATTTAGGGTCAGATAACTAATACAAAATACGATTTATAACTTCACAAACTGATGATGTTATCTACATACAAAAATCTATAATGGCTGCTAAGTTTAAAAGAACAATAATAAAGATGGATTAGCTTGATCAGAGCTGGATAGATATTTGAAGGATGAATTTTCAGAAAAGGAGGAAGAGAACTTTAAGATTTTAGAATGGTGAAAAATTAATTCTAACAGATTCCCTATTCTTTCTAAGATGGCTCATGATATTTTAATTGTTCCTATTACTATTGTGTCTTCCAAGTCTGCTTTTTCCACAGGTGGTCGTGTGTTGGATGACTTTAGGAGCTCCATGACTCCTAGAATTGTTCAAGCACTAGTTTGTTGTCAAGACTGTGTAAAGAGAGGCAAGAGACGCATTACTTTGGAAGAGGATGAGAAGGAGCTTGACGAGCTTGAAGAAGGTACTTGTTTAACTGTTTTCTGTTTGAAACATGCTTAATAGTTGATACTTCTATTTGCTTTCATTTTTGACATTGATATATAATATGATTTCTGTTCTGTACTTCATTTACTGAATTCAAAAAGCTAGCTATAGAACCAAGTCTAGTGCTTTAGTAGTTGTGCTCGAAGAATGTTCTATCCATTTGAAATGTAATTTGATCTAACTGATATTCATTGCTCATTTTGTTTCAATGTTTCATTATTTTGATCTTATATTAACACTGTTTTTGTTTGTGGCTTTGTGCAGACATTTTCACATTCTGTTACTGAGTTGGCTGATGGATGAAGAATCCAACTTAGTTATTTTGTATTGTGGACATTGTCTTAACAATTTATGATGTAGGGATGTTTGATGAACTTTGTTTATTTGTGTTTTCGGTTTGAACTGTGTCTTATCAAATTATCAGTTTTCATATTTTGAAGTTTGTAATTTAAGTTTTCAATTGTTAAGTTCTACCATGTTATTGCCTTGTTGAGTTTATTGGGCTTAAGAAAGGTTTAATTGTTTAAGTAGGCAATTTAAGATTGCATTTCATTGGGTTTTTATTGTTATTGGGCTTAATTATTTGTAGAACTTGTGGGTTTTTATGGTATCTCGGTTCAGCCTAATTAACCAACATCGAACCAAAAGTAAACCGAACTGAAACCAAAATAAACCGTCTAATCATTCGGTTGGTGACGATTTTGAAAATCCCATAACCATTGAGGTCGGTTCAGTTAACTGTTGCCACATGTCAGTCAGTGCACCGACCGTGTAACCCCTAAGTTTAAGTGTGGGGGGTATTTCTAGTGTATATTATTATTTTATGTCTTTTTGTTAGTGTGCTAAAGTTAGAATTTTTTTTTTGAAACTGTTGCCCATTTATTCATGCATTACTATATCTTGACTTTGTGAACATAGTTATCTGACTGTTTTGATCTGTGTTATTTATACACTCATACCTGTGTTAGGATTTTACTTTTGCTGAAAATTGAATAATTGCTCGGTATACACCTTTGGTTTTGTCATGCTTTGTTTCACACATGAGTATGAGTTAGTGTATCATGATTGTGATTTGAATGAAAGTTTAGGGCATTTGAAGTTTTAAGTTAGGGTTTTATGCTTGGTATGACTTGCACATCTCGCATGCACGTTTCCTTTTATTCATGTTTATCTTGAGATGTCTAGTTGATTAGAAACCTAGTCAAACTCATCAAAGATCGAGAATATAGAGTTGGCTTAGGATTTCCCTTGAGGCGAAACAAATAGGGACTTGACATTAGGAATATGATTTAAATTGCCTACTTTTTGCATGTTATGTCCTTATTACCTTGTTTGTGCATTGACCTATTGTTACTTAATCCCTAAAGTTTTAAAACCCATATCCATGCCTTTTCTTATTTATCAATGTATTTTCTAGGGATAATTAGACATATCACCCCTCAATTATACACTATTTAATTCTGGCTACCCTCAAGTATTGAAACTAACTATTGGCTACCCTGAAGTATACCAAACTTCTTTCCATCCATTTTTCCGTTATAATTGACGGAATATTCCAATAATTGAGACATGTGTCTAGCATATGACCAATTTTTATTTGAAATTCCAAAATTTCCCTTCATTATACCATTCTTCTTCATCAATGGGTCGCCAAAAAAATCAATGGTTCGCTAGAAAGTTTAAAGTCTCGTCGGTAACTTTATAGTTGGTGCGATTTTTCAGCAAGTAGTGTACCGGAGTCGCTCAAGTAACATAAAATTGTGTTAAGTTCCGAGTATATCATTTCCACAGAGAACAATGGTGATAATGGAATCACTAGGCGGTAGCTATTTAAACTAGGCACGAAAAGTAAACAGTGGAAGGATGTGTGTTTATTTATGAGAAAGTAAATTGCAGCAAAGTAAAGACAATAATTAAAGCAAGAGTAAATCAAATATGATAGAGGTGATCGGTATCCAATTGATTCATGAATGGAGAATTTCTCTAGTCAAGTGCTAGCATCAAGTTATTTACGTTTCATCACCCCAAGCCCGTTCAAGTAACCAAGTATCCTTTGTAAGACTCGCTTAATACTCAACATGAATACATCATCCTCGATCAAGACCTAGATGTAGATTTGCGCCCCTAGGCATATTATTGCAAAGGGATCACATACTTGCTGGATATGCGTTTGGCTCTTATGAGAGGCATGGAAAACCCTAAAGCATTTTACTGCAATGGTGTTAATTCCACTAAGTGGTCTGATCCACATGAGCAGCCCTATTGTATAGGTGAAACTCACATTGTGATCAAAGTCGTGGGTGATCAATCCATAACTAGGAATTGCACCCAACGAACCACCACAATGAAAGAGTAAATTTGATAACTTAACAACTAGAAATATCCTAACTAGAACAATTACTCAAAGTCAACTACATCCCTACCACAAGGGATTAGTTACCCATGAAAGTAAAGAGAAAAATCAAGCATAAATAATGTACTATCAAATTGGCAAAACTAAACATACTATAAGAAAGAACAAGTGTAAGACTTACAAAGTTCAAATCCAAGTGTTGCAAAGCTAAAACAGAGTCAATAATCCCAAAACAAAGTGTTGAACGACAACCAATCGCACGAAGCTTTCAATTTACCTAAATCGCACACAATATTGTCTAACAAACTAAACTAACTCTAATGGTGAAAGAAGAACAAAAGGGTGTTCTTAATCCACTACAAAAACTTAGCGACTAAGCACAAGACGGTTGGAAGAAAGGCAAAAATCGGATTCCAAACCCTAGCCAAAATTTTCTATTTATAGAGTGCAGGTTTGGCACCGCGGCTTAGAGTGCTTGGAGCTATGGCGTCACGATTCGTAAGGCGGTTTGACTTGAGCATTGACCTATGTGGCACTGCGGTGTAAAGTGCTCGACGCTGCGGCGTAATTTTCGACTTTACTCCTCAAAATTGACTTGGTTTTCGCTCCCCTTCATGCCTTAACGTCGGGATAATGGCCTAAAAAGCTCCATATAACTAAATCATAATATTTTAGGCAAAAATTAGCATAAAATGGGTAAAAATGCACCAAAGTCAAAATGTGAGTCGGTTGTGAGCAAAAGTGTGCTTTTCAAGAAAATTATGCACAACCGAGGCCAAATGCTAGGCAAATCATGAGTAAAATGAGTCATGTATGGCATAAATTAAGGTCAAATAATGCATCAAAAAATGAGTTATCAATAGTTCCACCAGAAAAATAAAATTGTTGCCAGAAAATTTAAAGTTTTGCCGGCAACTTACAAAACTCATCTAGAACACCATAAAATTGCCGGAATCATCAAAAATTTGCCGGAAAATAAACAATCTAACCAATTAAATTAATTAAACCAATTTTACATTTGAAAAAAATTGAACCAATTTTTAGAAATTGAACAGAGCTCAACAAGGCTCGATTTCAGATCTAGTTTGCTTTCCGGTTAGATCGACGACATCCAAGGCAAAGTCGACGACCTTCAATGGTCTTCGGCTTACACAGAGCTATGGTCACCTCCTCACATAGAGCGTCAGCCTTCAACCCTCAACGTTGGAGGAAGCTCGTCGGCGTGGCTCATGGTCAACAGAGTCGCTGGAGTTGCAAATCTGGAAATCTGGTCAGCCGGAGTTTCAGAGGTCTCACCAAATTGCTAGAGTTATAGAGGTCTCGACGAAGACGACCTCGACGACGACATTTGGAGTAGCCTCCGACGCGCTCTCTCTCTTTCCATTTTGACAGCAACCAAGGTCACCTCTTCACATTGAGCCACAGTCACCTCCAGTGAAGTCATTCTGGGCGAGAGAGATGAACTAGAGGTTGCTGGTGGGATCGCTGGTGTCGGGCCAAAGAAGTGGTTGTTGGAGAGGTTGAGGAAGGTGAGCGAGTTGCAAGCGGAGAGCACCCAGCGGACTACGCCGGTGATGGAGCCAGGTGCAGATCGAAAATGCAGTTATATTTTTTTTTCTATTTTGTTTTCATTTAATGCTAAGGGTCTGTTTGGCTTGTGTTTTTATTTATTTATTTAGAAGGGTATTTTGGTCATTTTAACACATTGAATAGAGATTTGGATGAAAATTTGGATGAAAAGAATTTTGACATACTTTAGGGTATCCTATAGTGAATTTCAATACTTGAGGGTAGCCAGGGTTAAAAGGTGTATGGTCGAGGGGTGGTATGTGTAACTGAGTTATCCCTATTTTTTAACCTTTGATTAAGCTTAACAATTGCTTATTTGATAATTGAGGAATGAAGTATTGGGTAAATTTGAAAAGTGAAAAAGGGAAACCCGAAACAAGAATGTGTGCTAGTTTACTCTTAGTTATTTAAAACTCAAGTGTGGAGGAAAAAGAATGAAGACGAAATTTAAAAAAAAAAAAGAAAGTGAAATTGAATCCCCACACTTAATAACAAAAAAGTTAGCACATCTTGGGTCAAAACACAACAAGGGGGAGTTTTGTTGGTTCTGGTGAGAAATATGAAGAAAAAAAATGAAAGATGAGTGATTGTTGAGCTCAATCTATTTTTAGCTTCGTTTTTCACTCATTTCCACACCTTAGCTTGAGCCTACGTTACAAGCCATAAAGCCCTATTGATTCTTAGTGTCGATACATCTATTGGAATTAGTAAGGGGAAAAAGATTAAGCTAACCTATGAGTTCTCAACCCAAGATCATTGAAAGCTAGGGAATTTTGAAACTAGAGTACTCAGAATTTGAATGAGTTTTAAGGGAACCATTCACGTACACGTAAGCTTGTACTTTGCATAATCTCATAAAACTTTTTTCTTGCTTTTCCTTTACTTGAATTCTTGAAGCATGATTGAACACTTGAAATTAATTGCACATATATCATTGCATGTTTTTTTATGTATACTTTGCAATTTGGTCATAATAGGTGGATTAAATATTGGCACGGTTTTGGGTGTGTGAGTAACTTGGCTTTATGCATATATGATGATGTACTTGTAGAACACTTGCTTGTGTATAGTATGATTGAATGGAATTGGCGAAACCAAAAAATATTTTGTTTTTCTTGTTTTTATGTTCTTGATAGTTTAGCGTAGCGTAGTGTATTCTTTTTGAGGCTGTCTGGGTATGCATTCTAAAAACCCTCACGAGACAAAACTCGTCCACGTAGGAGGAACCTAGTGGTTTAAAGGCTTGTTGCACATGGTTATGTTTATTATTTTAATAGTTTAATTTAGTTTTGGTTTATTCAGGATGAGAAAAGGGTAAGTGTGGGGGTTTGACACGTGCCATTTGATAGATATTTATGATGTTTTATCCCCGCTTTTATCTCATATTTGTTCCGATTTCTCATGTATTAGCTTATATTGTCATGTTTTATTAGATTTGATATGTTTTGGAGTGTTTTACTGCTTTGCAGAACTTTTACATATTTTAGGACATTTGAGGTGATTGAATTGAGTCAAGGAAGAGATTAAAGAGTTGAAAGAGGTGTTAAGCAACAACACGGGTCATGTCACGTTTGACACGTACAGACCGTGTCCATCAAAGCTTAAAGGCCAACTCATTTTGTCGCCAAACATAGACCACAACACTAGTCAACCCTGACCAACACGGGTTGTGTATGTCTGAAAAGCTCAATATGAACTTGTTGCCTGCGAAAACGGGTTGCAACATGGGTCACGCAGCTTGTGTTGCATGCGGGTTTACTTTTATATTTCGAGCTTAGGTCCTTTTTTTCTTGTATTTAAGGCTTGTAAAAAAACTAATTTGGGGGATTATTCGTAGTTTTGAGTTGAGTACTATTGAGAAGAGATTATAGGAGGTTTAAGGAAGATTATTACTCATAGAATGTGAAACATTTCTCTTAACTTTATTGAATGCAATTTATGTTTTCATTATTGTTTGGTGTTTGTTGCACGATTATGAGTAACTAAAACCCCTTGATTTAAGGATTAGGGGTGTAGCAAATTGTGAGAGTTTATATGGTTTGAATGCATGTATAATATTTATTAGATGCTTTGATTGATACGAACAACCTGCTTGTATTGAAAAATTATATATCTCACCATTAGAACAAAGAATTAGCATCGAGAGAGATAATACGTTGCCATCTAGGTTTAGCATAGATTGAGACTTGCACTTGCCTGAAGAGAGAGTTTGCATATCTCGCGTAGTATCGCTTGCACATCCATATTTCATGCATGCAAATCTAAAACTTGATAAAGTTGGTGAACTTCGAATCCTTGGATTGCTTTCTCTTGAATTTCTCAATTGTTTTTCTCTATACTTTGTTTACTTTGATTTTATAATTAGTCACAAATATTTTCAAACAAATCTTATTTTTAATTCTTGAGTTCACTATTTTGAAATTTTGGTTTTTCCTTCTCTGTGGTTCGACAACCTTATTTTTATCATTATTTGATCGACGCCAGTATTCATCTCAAAAGTTCTCATATGAAAACCTAACTTGCAATGGTTTGTAGTGAGAAGTCAAGTCTCCTGTAAAATGTGTTGAAATGAAATTGATTATCCTTCACTTGATGGTAATGATAAAAAATTGAATAAATTTATCTTTTAGTTCGGATATGTTAATAGTAAGGATTAGGGTTTTAGTGAGAGAGTGATAGAGAGAATAAAGAGGGTTTCATTTTTTTTATAATGTTTTTTAATTAATTAAAAACAACAAAAGCCATGTCTTTTTATGAAACATGTGCTAAAAACGTCCCCCTCAACGATTTTTTTCCACGTAGGTTATTATTATTATTATTTATAAAAAAATAAAGGAAAGAGACTGGCGCATGTTTATGAAACATGTGGGCCTTAATTACAAACTACAATTGGTTTGGTTACAAATTTTTATTAACCTAGGTTTTTATATGAAAATATAATAGTTACAAACACCACTGGTGTCGTTAAAATTATTTATTGGCGCATGTTTTTTTTTTTTTTTTTATAGAAAATCACTTACAAACTGTATTGATGTGGTTATAAATATTACAATAATATGCGATTTTATATTTAATATATGTTAGATACAAATTTTAATTAGTCCGATTATAAGTATTGATTGATGCGTGTCGGCGTGTTGCACTTGTATAACATAGGCACTAATAACTAGGGCTGGTCAAATTAGACCTGTAACCTGCTGGCCCGCCCAAAAACCCGTAACCCGCCCCGTAATAGAACCAAACCCATCAGCCCGTCCCATCAGGCGGCTCAGAAACAACCATGCCGGTTGGGAGTGGTGCGGCCAGCGGAAGCCCAACACCAACCCACGAGTTGGCCCGCCCGCCCGCTCAAAACCCCTAACCCTAATTTTTTTTCCTATAAATATATTCTATTCTTAGCTACAGATCAGATCTCTACCTCTCCTTTCTATTTCTTCTCTTATCCTCTCTAGATGAACCCTTACTCTCTCTTCAACATTCTCTCTCCATCTTTATCTCTGTTCTTCCAAACCCTAACCTCTAATCCTCGAACTCTCTACTTTTCTTCTATCTCAACTCATATGTATTTGTCGATTTCTTTGTTTATTTACATTTTATTTTCACTTGTTCTTCTTATATTTGTATAAATGCTATAGATTTGTAAATGTTTATTCTTTTTGCTTATTTACTTTTCTGTATCTGATTCGTTTGTGAGTCTAATTATACTTTATTAGTCTTGTTTAATACTTGAATCTATGATTTTGGGTCCATTTGAAGTTGAATCTTCAATGTTTGCGGATTCGGTTGAGATTCTTACATGCATGTTCATATACTTCTCTTTTTTCTTATTTAATCATATGGATCTGATTTGTTTATGTTCGGATTATACTTAATTGGTTTTGTTGGATCTATGATTATGAGTCCGTTTGAAGATTAAATCTTCATTATTTGAGGATTTGGGATTAAATCTTCATTATTTGAGGATTTGGTTGAGATCCTTTCATGCATTTTTATTCATATGTTACTAGTTTTATGATTTGTGTTAATAGCAGTTTTTGTTTGTTTGTTATTCAGATGTTTTTCTGATGTTCTACCAGTTTTCACAATTTATTATGTATTTTGTGTTATTATATATTTATAGCAGATAAACTGAATATTTAAATTCAAAGCAATTTGTAATTGTGACTCACTTGTTGTAAATGTTGTTTGTTCACTGTTAATGAGAATGAAAATATTAAATTATCATGTTATATTTACTGTGAAATGTTCTAAGCTGCTCAACTACCATGGACAAACCTCAATGAATATTTTGGACAAACCTCAATGAACATTTTGGACAAATCTCAATGAACAATTTTGCTCATTTTAACTGAATCAGTTCCATAAAACAACTTAAAGCTTAATTTTAAATATAGCTCATTAACATAAACGGGTTGCGGCCCAACCCGCTCACCCGCCCGATCACCCGTTCGTCTACACCCGTAAATATTTATGATGAGTGGGGCAGTGAGCGGAAATGAAACTTGAACCCAGAATGAACGGGTGGAATTTTAACCCGCCTCAACGGGGCGGTTCACTGCCTGTGAACACCCCTACTCCCAGGTACTGGACTTTCCTTTCTCTATTCTTTTCCTTTGAGGCTCTCTATAGCCCTCCTCTTACTTGATCTAATCTTGAATGATAGACTCCGTTTTCTCGCTCGCCTAGACCAAAGTTGGTCGGGAGGTTTATAATGGCAATCTTGCTTCTAAAATAGTTGCCCGCTTGTCCACTTTGGGATTTACCCATTTTATTCCCCTCGTGAGTAGGGAGTCCTCATGTTCTAGGGAAGCATCTTTCCCTTCTGGTGGTCCCACTCTAGTTTCTTCCTCTAGGGCTTCCTTAGGTGCAAAGAGGAAGTTGCTGGTGGATGACTGCAAGGATTCCTCCAAGAAATCCAAACTTTTCAAAGCTGTACCCCATACCCAAGAGCATGCCATTACTCCTATGGTTTAGGGAAGTGTGCCTCCTGCTGCTACTGGTGAACCCTAGGTAAGTGTTACTGAGGTATCTGCCTGCCCCTCAGAAGCTGTGGTGGTTGTTGCCGGCCCAGGGAAGTCAAGTTCAGTACAAGCTTCTAAG
>JAYMTA010003527.1:0-14089 GCA_036897625.1 Pelargonium cotyledonis | reverse complement strand
CAGCGACACTAACGGTTCCGTTAACTATAACTAACAGATGAACATTGTTAACCAATTAATCAAGAGTCCAGGTACTACTGGAGCTAACTTCTTAGTTCAGGGACTTGTGCGGTGACTATCGAATAGATGGGGGGCTGCAGAATATTTAACCCTATGTTCAATGATAATAAATAATAATATATATTCCATATCAGTGCACATAAACTACATCAATTCATTCTCGTCAATATATTTTAAAGTGTCGTGTTCATTTAATCAATTAACATTTCGATTGAAAAAAAATATGTAGGTAAAGTGTCTGACACACATCAACGTAAAAACAATATTAAAAAAACTGAAAAACACGTATCAAAAGAGTGTACAAGTGAAATGTACGTATTATAGTTAGCCATGAGTATGTTGATAATCCGTACCGTACCCACATATCTTTATTTGTATTTTCTTAGTGTTAAAAATTAGCTATACACTTTCCCCAATAATATGATGCTATTTATTTAACCTACCAAAGTAGTCTTGGAAAACTATATATATAGATTGAGGGCGGCATGCATACAACAAAAACATATATGAATATTGGTCGTGGAATAGGACAATATGGGTCTGGGTTCCTCACCAACCCCACAGTTCCTCCACCATACATGCAAAGCTAAAAGCTTGACCGCTTATATAACTCATCGTACAAGATTGTCTAAGATTTTATTTAGATTTGCATACATGTGATACCCACCCATATGTCTGGGCTTGTTCAATGATTTTGTACTCTGAAAATTGCATATTTTGACAACTCCAATAATTCATGAGCAAATCATAGGTTTGAAATAGAGTTCATATGAGCTAAAGTATGCAATTTTCTTTATATAAATTTTACCAAACAATGTTTGAGTAATTTTATGGGTTCACATTTAACTTATTTGCCGGCATAGGAATTGAGACGGTTAAATTTATTGATACATACTAAACTATCGTATTGACACGTGACATATTTGTACTTAAGTGCATATATTGACTATTTTATAAGTGGCATGACATTTATATTCGTTTAAATGCACAAACTATATTTTTCTCTCCTATTGAACGTCATTATATATATGGCAAGAGAATTTTCCAAAAATTGAAATCTTTAAAGTGCGGTAGACTCAAATGTGATGTGAATCGATCTCAAATTTAGATATACATGTTTTAACTTTATATGATAGATCATTCTAGTTTCTCAGTCGACATTCAGTCGGTAGACTTAAATATGATATGGGGTGACCTCATTTTTATCCTAACGTCGACTAATTGCATATAACTTATAATTTGTTTATGTTATACTTTTGGGTCAAAGACAAAAATGGTACCAAATTTTGGCCGAAAATCAAATTTGGTACCAAATTAATAAGGGTAAATTACAGATAGCCCCCATGTACTTGTGACTTAAAACACATAGCCCCGGTAATGAAAAGGTCATTTAATTAATCAGGGTAAACTTGCCACTTAACAGAATATGTTAGTTTTGCTGTTAGTTTGGTCTAAAAGACCATTATACCCCCCCCTTTCATAAACCAAACAAGCCCTTAGCAATTAAAAAAAAAAACAAAGAAACCCTAAACCTAATTCTCTCTCTCACCTTCCTTCGCCTCTCTCTCTCTCTCTCTCTCTCTCACCTCCTTCCTCTCTCTCTCTCACCTCCGTCCTCTCTCTCTCTCTTTCACCTTCTTCCTCTCTCTCTCGAGTCCGGCATGGCATCACCACCGCACAACAACACTGCCGGCCACGAGTCGCTCCGACGATGTTCCATCTTCTCCAACACTGCTGGCCACAGTTTGATATGCTTCTTTTCCTGTTCGGCTCCGACGAATCACAGCAACGAGAAGATGGCGGCGGCGGTAGAGCTCTAGCATCGTCGTTGTTCCAACATCCGAGCTCCCGCGATTCCAGATCTCCGACGGAGACAACGGCAGACGTGAGGACTAGAGATTCCAGATCTCTGACGGCGACGGCTCTCGACGAATCTGAGTTGGTGTGGCTCGGCCATGGGGCTTGTCCTTTTGCCCGCGTTCACGACTACAGCATAGTCGGCGAGCAACGAGGCCAGATCCAGGAAGCAACAACGAGAGTGTCTCCGGCATCGATCTCGGCCATCAACGGTGGAGACCAAACTAGATCTGGTTCAAGTTGTGATGAGATTATTTTTTTGTTGTTGTTGTAATTTTTGGTTCAATTTTTTTATGAGAGTTTTCCATCACAAAAAAATTTTTATGAGATTTTTTTGGGAATTTCAAAAAATTAGAAAGTCACATGCTAGACATGTGATAAGAGTTTTCCATCAAAAAATTAACGGATTCTGTTAAGTGGCAACTTAACAGTGATTAATTGAAATCACCTTTACATTAACAGGACTATGTGTTTTAAGTGATAAGTACATAGGGGCTATCTATAATTTACCCAATTAATAATTGTACTAGATCGAGTACCCATACTTTGATTATGAACCCAATTTAGTACCCGCCATCTCTGTCCGTTAAATGTTCCGTTAACTCGATGACGTGGCAAGCTAGTGACCAGAATAATTCAAATTCTTATTTTCCGGCGACCAGTAAATTCTATAGATGAATTTTTCAGTGACCGAAAATTCAGGAGATGAACCAAAATTTGCTCTTGATTGAGTTCAACAAAATTGAAGAGAAAAACCAACAAAACTGAAACTCAAATTCACAAAATACAAAAGTTGAATAACGGTGTGTAGTAACTGCCATGTCATCGAGTCAACGGTGTGTAGTAAATTAGTTTCAAAATCAAAGTATGAGTATTAAGTATGTACAATTATTAGTTTGGTACTAAATTGAGTTTCCAGCCAAGATTTGAGTATTATCTGCCTTCAACTTTTTATACTTAAAAGTATATACCTAAAGATGTAAGAGTGGTGAAATTTCAAGGGTCGCATCATGAACAGACAACATATTCTCATAAGAATTTATAATAATCCATGCACAGTATCATTAAGAGAATATATGTGAAGAATAAACGTATATCTTCTGGTCTCACTCACTGGTCTACATTGTAATCTCACGTGCAACATGCTGTAGCAAAAAATAATACTATTGTTTTTTGTTTGATAACTGAGCCCTAAAAGTCCTTCCACTTTCTCCTCTCTGGAGAAGACGATAAAAGGCCTATACTTGTGTTTTTTTGCAGCTGCACAACCAGTTTCACTATTACTTCATTTTCTTGCAATATTGTTGTGTTTTGTGTATATATACACATCATCTCCCATTTCCCAACCCATTATCTAGGTTTAGTCTCTTCCAGTTCCAGCCCAAGACTAGACAATATATAATATATATTCTGGTGTCTCTTCTCAGATGGCCTTGGAAGCTGTGGTTTTTCCAGTGGACACATTTGGGTTCGGAGCCGATAGCTTTTGGGGCTATGATTTGGGGTTGCAACATGAAGACCAGCCTCTTCTTGCAATTCTTGACCACCACAACAACATGTTTGAGCTTGAGCACCAAATGAGCCATGGCTTAATGCAGGAAAATATTTGGGATCCCAATTCCAGCTCACCTGATCAGACTGAGACCTGCGCCGTTTATCACCAGTCCGATGATCACGCGCCTCTGGAACGCCGCCGGAAGAGGCGGCGC
Organism: Pelargonium cotyledonis; assembly: GCA_036897625.1. Taxonomy (NCBI): domain Eukaryota; kingdom Viridiplantae; phylum Streptophyta; class Magnoliopsida; order Geraniales; family Geraniaceae; genus Pelargonium; species Pelargonium cotyledonis. Next base: position 10,463 of record JAYMTA010003527.1, on the reverse strand, counting down.
ACCAAGAGCAGCAAGAACAAGGAAGAGCTGGAGAAGCAGAGAATGCCCCCCATTGTGGGGGAGCCCACCCGCCGGAAACAGATGAACGACTACCTCGCCGTGCTCCGCTCTTTCATGCCGCCGTCCTATGTACAAAGGGTTAGTTTAGTGATCTCACACTTACATTATATATATACAAACACCCATAGGGGGCAAACAGTCACCGCAATTTCCTGCGGCAACACATTCTGTCACTTAAACTAATATCTTGTCATTGAAAGTCACGGAAAGTCTCCGAGATCACAACACAAAAATTGGGTTTGTCATAGGAAGCGTATGTTTGTGCGACGAAAAAGTTGTCGCCGTGTTTTCACAATTATTGGACTTTTTATCCATATCAGCCCAATGACTACTGTTTTAAGCTCAAATAAAATCATTTGTGTATTCATTGACAAAAACTTATTATTTCCAGGGCGATCAAGCATCAATTGTTGGAGGAGCAATAAACTTTGTGAAGGAGCTTGAGCAGCTTCTGCAAACCATGGAAGCCCACAAGGGCCGAGAGACAGACAACAATGGCTCGATGATTGCATCTCCTTTCTCGCAGTTCTTCACTTTTCCACAGTACACAGCACAGTGCAAAACCTCTCCGTCCTCGTCGACATCGTCTTCTTGTTCGGCGAGTAGCAGCGGCGTGTCGCAACGGTGGAGCATGGCGGACATAGAAGTAACCATGATAGAGACCCATGCCCACCTCAAGATACTGTCCAAGAAAAGACCCAAACAGCTTTTGAAGATGGTCGCTGCCTTCCAAACCCTCAGGCTCACCATCCTCCACCTCAATGTCACTACATCTGTTGACCACATGGTCCTCTACTCCGTTAGTGTTAAGGTTAGTCCATAAATAAAATAATAAAACTATGTCTCCATTTATCTTGCATTTTTGTTTACAATAAGTGTCATTTTTAGGAAGCAAACGAAAATAACTAAAATCTTGTTAAAATAGAAATGAGAACTTTTACTGAGACTCACAATTCCGTATATATATTCCACTTGTATTGTTCACTTTTATTAAAAATATATATATATTTAACAAGAATCCTCATAGACAATACAAGGGTTCTTGTTAAATATATATATATATATATATATTTTTAATAAAAGTGCGCAGTTGGCTAAACAGGTTTTGAGTGAGTGTGAAGAACAATTGCGTTTGTTTCCTTCTCAACACATTTGTGAAAAGAGGAACGAGTTTTACCTGAATGAAGATTAGTCTATGTTTGATAAAAACAGTTTAAAAATAACATCAGCGATGCGGACCTACTCAGGAACTCTATAGTTTAGATAGAAAAAGAAAAACAACATATATATTATTCTCTTTTCAAAATTGTAACTAACACTTGATTGTATTATGTCTACTAATTAATTTATTATAAATTTAAATAGGTGGAAGAAGGATGCCAGTTGAACACAGTGGAAGAAATAGCAGCTGCAGCGAATGAAATGCTAGGGAGAATACAAGAGGAAACTGCTCTTAGTAATTACTAGTTTATACTTAATTAATTAAAGACCCTTTTCATAATCATACAAACATAAATGCTTCTTTTGTATTAATTAAGTGTTTATATCCCTCCGCCTTGTATTTTGGATAAATATTATATAATTTTGTCCCCATTGAGTGCGTTGATCATGTTACCCTAAACACGGGTTAATTAAAAAATATATGTAGAAATTATTCACTTGTTTGTCCCTTAGTTGATTTTTTCCTTTCAATTGTATTTAATTTTGTGGTTTATTGGATCGATCTTGGTTGTTCGGATCCTCATTTTACTTGTTTTAATTTACAATCCATCCCCATTTTCATAGATTAAAGGTTGGAAAGTTTTCGTTGAATATTCATACAAAACTCGCGATCTGTGATAGAAATTTATGTTACTAATCTGTTGATTTCAATCACAAAATGTAATTTCTGACGGAACTGTAAATTAATATTTCTATCATTGTTTGGGTTGTCACAAATAGTTGTGACAGAAATTTCCGTTACAAATGCGTGTTTGTGACGAAAATTGTGATTTGTGTTACATCTGAGACGAAAAAATTTCTCTCATAAATTTATGTCACAGTTTGCAACTCTTTTTGGATCGTCATGTGAGCTTCACACTCAAGTTTTGAGTCTAGTCTCTCAAGTTTGGGGAAAAGTTGTGTCATGTCCCCTTCAACCTAAAGTGTCTTGTTTGCCAAAGGAGTTGCATTCTTGAAATAGAATTGTGTTTGGTAATTTGCATTTAGGAAAAATGATATCTTACTTGAGCTCGATGTGCATGGTTTAAAATAAGATATTTTGTTGTCATTTTAAAATATCAAGGCGTTTTCTCTCATGAATTTATGCTTTAAGTTTTTTTTTTTATTTTATTATAAGCAAGGGCCTAAAAGTGTATATATACAGTGATCTCTTACACCACTACCACCAAAGATGTGTTGAATGAGGATTGATACTGAAACCTCTTCTCACTCACACAGTTGGATTAACTAACTGCACCACCCTTAGTGATTATTTATGCTTTAAGTGTGCTACATATCTTGTGCATGCAACATACTCTCCTCTTAGCTAGATCTGAGTAACCAACAAGACATTTGATTTAAATATTTCTAGAACAATAATTTCAGGCATAGACAAGAATACTACCTTATCTATCATGCTAATTTGATTCGAATGAAAGAAGCGCATCACCAGTATTTCTCAAAAAAAAAAAAAAATTATCTATCACCCATTTTCTATGTATGAGGTTCTATATATTCTCTCATTTCTCTAATTATCTATCTATGCGTTTATATATTCTCTAATTTATTTAAATTTTTTATATGTCTATTTCTCTGTTAATCTCTTTTTTATTATTTTTATTTTTAATAACACTATCTAGTTGAGCTAGACAAAAAGAGGTGGCATTCTTATTTAAACCCCACCCCACCTCACCCGACGCAATGAGATTTGAACCCACGACCTCCCATATGGAGATGTGTGTTTTTGACCATTGCGTCATCCCCTAAGGGACACTGTTAATCTCTTAAAGTAGCGTTAAAGAAATCAATGATACTCAAACTTTGACTGGAAACCTAATTTAGTACCCAAACTTTGGCTGGAAACCCAATTTAGTACCCAAACTTTTATTCTACTAGAAGTGGTACCTAAACTTTTATTTTGAACCCAATTTGGTGCCTTGCGTCACAACCCTTTAAATGAGTCGTGAAGTCCTGTATACGTGGACAAATTCCGATGACGTGGAAAAAAACGTGCTGATGTGGACAAAGAAGACACACTCTTGCTGCTGACGTGGAATATATTAATATTTTTATTAAAATTAAATTAAACAAAAACTTAACTTTCTATCTTCCTATTGACGTGAAACAGATTTGAGAACTCGGTAGCCATGGTCGTCGATGCTATCACATGCTCATCGCCGCCACAATGGTGAACTATGCGCAGTAGCCAGAGCGGCGTAGACCGGGACGGAATCGGGTTGGAAGCCTTTCATGACGATTTGGGAGAGGTTGGGGAGACGGAGAGGGCTTGCTCGACGAAGTCGGTCACGGAGGGGACTGCTACGACGCCAAAGACCCAGTGCTCAACGGTCTCGAATGGAAGATTCCATTCAAGTATATATTAAAGCTACTTCAATTTTTATTTTGTTTTTTTAATTAAAACTAATAATTATTTTCCATGTCAGCATGTTTTGTCCACCTCAGCACTCATTAGTACACGTAGACATCTTTTAACAGGATAGTTGACGGAATTTAATGTTAGGTATCAAATTGGGTTCAAAGTTAAAGTTTGGGTACCACTTCTGATAGAATAAAAGTTTAGTTACTAAATTAGGTTTCCAACCAAAATTTGTGTACCATCGATGTCTTTAACCCTTTAAAGTAATAATGGGTTATTTATCCATCTCTTTTCACTCTTCTTAAATAAAGTATAGCGTATGATACACGAGAACTTCCTATGTATTTTCTACCATTTTCTTTTAAGTCGCAATTGATTATTTATCGAATTTTCTTGAGCAGACTCGCATTTTCGCGATAGACACTTTTAAGTGATTTGATCATATTCATACTAATCCGCGTTCGAGGTTTGATCACAAGGTTAAGAATTTCTCACATCTTCCTCGCAAGTGTGCCGAGTGAGGATCGAACTCGAGAACTCTTCACAATCATACATCCCCATCGCACCAATTTGCGCCATACCCAATGGGTCTTTAATTTCCATTGTTAATTATACCCCTTGTCAAAACAACTGTAAAGAAAAGAAGCAAACAAACCTAATCGGTAATGATGGTCTCAATCAAATGTTAAATTTACAACATTATGCTCTTTCCCTTTTCCTCGAAGATTCTAAACCATTGCAATTTAAGATTTTTATAATTTCTCTTTTCTTTGAGAATGCAACTTTGAAAGAATTTCAATGACCCATCATCAACTTTTTAAAATTTATTCATTGAGTGACCATATTTAAATTCTAATCAATAGACATTCCCAACTATATATTGTAATAAACTAATATTAACTGTGGGTTCCACACTTATCACAAACAGTCTAGAAATTGGCACCAACCTTTTGTTACTAGAGGTTCCCAAAGAAGAAAAGAAGAAAGAAAAGTGATGATGAGCATTATATAATTCTATATGCATATATTCATCATCATGTCCTCCTTGATTTTCTCTTGCCTTTCCTATTTGTCTGCTCCTATTTCTCATTACATCAAATAATGCCTTGATCGATTGATCACCACTATGGAACAAAAACATAAAATTATAATGTTTGTGTACAACCTTATCTATCATGTCTTGTCAGATTTCAATTCTACTGAAAAGTTTCATCATTGTTCATTCCATTCAACCCTTTGATCATTAATTATCAGATAGGGATACAAGAATAATGTATCTTATATTGGAACATTGAAAGAATGTAAAGTCTCTCGTTGCTTAATACACACGTCGGATCCTTCATCTAACTATCAGCTTAAGTTTTTAGATTGGAGTTCAGTTTACAACCTTTCCAAGAGGTCTCGTGAAATTTCCTCATTGGTGCCACGTGGTCGTCGCAATTCTATTGGTACCAATTTTGTAACGATGTTGTTGCGATGCGTGTGTGTCAAAAATGTTTTCCCAACAACATTGTAACTTTTAGATATTTGCAATGTCCAAATGTCGCAACGATGTTGCGATTTATTTATACTATCGTGTCATTTTTAACTCATTTATAGATGTATGCAACTAATTACACATAATTTTTTTGCTCGTTACTATTTATATCAGCAAGTGTTGGAAACACGTAAACTACTAGTATTTGAGACAAATGTCATTTATTTGGGACATCTAAGTTGATAAAGATGACTTTCAACTTCTTGACATGTATATGAACTAATTTAAAAGCACATAGAATCCTTGTGCTTGAAAAAAAATCGAGCCAAAATATAATATCTATAACTTAAGTAGAAAAGTTCCAAATATAGTGACTAATTGTAGCTAGGGAGCTTAGACGCAGCAGCGGTTGACGGAATAGCCCGCGACTCGGGGGTGGATCAGGCTTCAAGATTGACATGTATTTTTTGGTCTGATCCAAATGGAGGAGGTGAAAGTCTGGCGCGTTCGGCATGGCAGGGCATATTGGGAGAAAATCAGGCTTGCCTCAAAATCCTGATCTGATTTTTTGGGTGCCCCATTGTTATCATGGGTGTTCACCCTAGGCTGAAGATTGATGTGGTTAGGCCAGAAGTTTTGTTTTCGTTAGTTTTAATTCGTTTAGGTCGGTTTTCTTGTGTTTTGAAGTCTTTAGGATTTCGTTTGTTTTGTTTTCTTAATAAGGGTCAATCTTTCTAGATCAAATATAAACTTGCAGAAATTGTATCTAGAACACACTTACATGCGCAAACACAATTTGTTAACAATAGATATGATTGAGAATTATCAAATCTAGTACTATTTATTAACTAGGTTGTGCAATTAGTATTGAAAATATCTTCGATCCATCAGTTTATTCCAATGATAGATAGATATCAAACGTTTCTCGTAGCTTAAAAGCATTACAAGATAATAACAACCGGTTAAAAGTGTTATCTGTGGGTGTAATTCTGCCTTGTATTCATGTTTCCTGAAGCCACTACTTCCATATTTCAATAAAGTTTCCTCAATTATTGTAATTGTGCCACTGCAACTATTATTATTATTATTATTATTATTATTATACACTGGACATAGATATATAGGCCTAAACCATTATTATTATTATTATTATACACTGGACATAGATATATAGGCCTAAACCAGAAGCTGGTTTGGCGATGGAGCAGAATACAAATAGTCCAAATTTAAAATAGGGATCACTCCCACATGCGGGAGGTCCAAAACAACAATACTCAAATTTGAATTTAAAGACATATTCGCTGAAAAGTTAGCAACCCGGTTTACAACTTGGTTCGAGCGAATAATCATTAACTCGTGGGATTCACTTGACTGCTCCCTGCAAGGCAAAAAAGGAATCTCCGAGGGTATGAACTAGTATCCGAAGAATAAAATCCATTAGAAACCGCATCACCATCCACTTCAATAATGATTTTTGAGCAAAGCAACCTCTTAGGAAGTTTGAAACCCTAAAAAACACTCCACCACGTACTCAGTCAAACCCGCCACTGACCAACCCACAAACCTACAGCTACCCCCGACCAAACACCCAAATGATTTCTAGCAACTGCACCCAAGCCGCCATTGACCAATTCCAAAAACATAATAAGTCATATGCAGTGCACATGATGAAAGAAATCAATTTTTGTTAAACTTAATAGATGAAAATGTCATGTTACAATGTAGACGAATATTTGATTTAAAAAAGTTCTTGACATGCATGTAATTTAAGTCAATAACTGATAAAAGTCGTGTGAAATTTCTCCTAATTCTAAAATCATCTTTCTCTCCACCGGTCCTTACTCCTTATTACCAACATAAAGGCTTTTGTACACTAATTTGTGTATCTTGATACTCACTGCCGATAATGTTTAGTTTATTTATAGAAAAATAGAACTTCAATTCTATTATGAGAACTAATGTCAAAAATCAAAACATGAGGTTCTTGACACATTAGTAAAATATGAAAGCTTTATATATATAAACAAACATATCAACCGAGTCTTAAACATGAGATCGCTGGAGAAGCATACAAGTTAAGCTAATTGATCCGATAATAGTTATGAAAGCCATTCAAGGAAGTCAACTCGGGTCAAGAGAAGCCCTGAAATCCAAAGAAGGAATCCGGCGAAGGACCCGAAAACATCACGTGGCAATCACACGCTTGGCGCGACGTCTTGGCCATTTGCCGTAACAACATTTTGGTCATTCGCTGTCACAACATTATGTCCATTCGTCGACACAATATTATGTCAATTCGCAGGCATAACATCATGTCAATTTGTCGGCACAACATTTTGTCCATGCGTGTGCGCGGCGTTTTGCCATGCGTGTGCGCGACGTTTTTGATCATGCATTTGGCCCTTGGTTTGTCATGTGTTCATACGTGGTTTCTTCTGCCCGCTCTCTTTCCCATGACTCTGCCCGTTAATCCACTTTTGACTGTCCTCCGTCCATAATCAGACAAATCAAGCGTCCATGCTTCGCGCCATGCCTCGCACCAACTTCGTCCATGAGTCATGTTCCAAAAGACCCTCTCCAGAAGTCTTGACCACGTCAAACAGGTGCTACAATCATGTTGGTGTGACAAATCAACATGATAGACGCCAAGATTACGACCGAACTCCTACGATCGGACTCATGACGCCGAAAGGCGAAAGATCAACCATGGCAGGTAAGTCAAAACTACAAATAGGGTCCCGAGTCCTCCTGAGAAAAGGTCAAACTTTTTATCATTTGAGCACTCATAATATTGAACCGAAAACTCTCTCTACGTGTTTTTTTGTGTTATTCGAGTGTTTATCGTGTTTTTCATATGTTCTTCACTTTTTGAACGAGCCACAGAGTAATGATTTAGTCTCTAGTTATTATAAACTGTTTGTGTGAGATTTTCATTCTCACGTCAGAAACTGTTTCTTAAGATCACTCTTGAGATCCAGTTTAACGGTGCGCTACCTTGCACAACATTTTCTAAGAACTGGATAGCGGATGTCACCGTCACTAAGATGAATCTTAACTCGGACGCTAACTTGGATTTTGACCTGAACTTGAATTGAACTTTGATCTTAACTTCAGAAAAGAAGATTTAATACGACGCCAGCTGAACATAGAATTTTGATTTGAAAAAAATGAGTACAATTAGCCGTTATCTGCTAAAACTACATTTATGTGGAAGGAGATGATTCCCGCGACCCTACAACGATAAATTTCATGCCAGTTATATATATATATCACTTTTATAGAATCTCTTTAATTTGCTTGCAGTCAAAGATTAATAGAGAATTACGATGCAGCTTTTTCAGGAGTATTATCTAATATATTCTTGATGATCGAAGAATGTGTAGCGAAACAAACAAATAAGTATATATATATATATATTACTTTTGTTCTTGATTCAATGAAATGACCACACCCATTTCAATTATATTTGAATAGCTAAAGAGATCCATTAGATATTTGTTCTTACTTTAGGGAGAAAATTAAATTAAAAGATAATACTAAAAAGAAGCCATCTAAGGTCCTGCATTTTCTGGGCTCTAGAGAAGGACACGTGGCTTGGCTATACATCTTTTTACAACCATTATAGTCAAGAACTAAGTGGATCTTTTTATTCACTAATGGACACAATATTGATGAACACATTTTATTCAAATATGATCTCACTTGCATGCTAGATAAGAAAGATTATGAGCTCATGTATGTTACACTTCTCACGTAATGTAGACATGATAAGAGACCGAACATATTGTAGATCTCATGTGAATAGATAGACTTTAATCAACAAACAAGATAGATTAGTCACTAAGCCAAAACAAAATCAGCTTTGATATTAGGTTAAACTTCCGTCACCACTTGAAATACTAGTTGGGCCATCACCTATCAACTTAATCTTTTGAGATTGAATTAAGATTGACATAGTATCAAATTTGAAATTGTTTGAGCCTGTTGACCCGTCTTCCTTATCTTTCAACTTAAGTTCATCTATCCATATATATGAGACTCGATGTTTGTTATCTCTTATCGAGCCTACACGTGAGGTGTAGTGTTAAGTGATACTCATGACAAAAGTCCAACATCTAAGTGAGGTTCGATTTGTCTCATTTATTTATCTCGTTTGTACATCATGAGAGTGAGTTGAAACATCACACGTGCAAAAGAATGTGTAGTCGACCTAACTTGAAATCCTAATTAGGCTGATTTGTTTAATGTTTAATAATCCTAATAAAGCTGTGTCGACCTAACTTGAAGTCCTAATTAGGCTGATTTGTTTAATGTTTAATAATCCTAATAAAGCTGTGTCGGCCTAACTTGAAATCCTAATTAGGCTGATTTGTTTAATGTTTAATAATCCTAATAAAGCTGTGACTGTAATCAAAATTGATGGATTCAGAGAATTTTTCAAGTTAAATCACTTCAAAAGTACTGAAACGATTTGATGCTCAGAGATTCTTTGATTTTTACTCTCTTACAATTACTTGACAGAAAGAAGAGAGCATCAAACTAGTTTCATGAAACAAATGGTTGAAACAAAATGGAATCATTAATTAATATCGTTCAACACATCTATTTGTCCCATCTTTTACTTTCCTTTTAAGAAAAATCCACTTGCTATATATTCTGAATAATTGTTTATTTGTTTACAGCAATTAAGAGCTCAATTAGTGACTAATGATTGTTTTGTTGGGACAATTATGAAAATAATAGGATCTTATACTAGCTGTTATTGGCTGTTTCATATCACAACTCACTGCATAATCATCATTCTTTAATAATCAATGTTGTTGTTACTGCCACAAAAATATTTCAAACCAAAGAGATTCTTATATACGTATTATGACAAAATCATTGCATCTTTTGTTCACTCTTTACTATTTTAATGTTAACATTATCAACTCGAATGTTTAAAATAAATTTATCATAGAAAAAGCATTGAACTTTACTAAAAATCAGAATAAAAAAACATTTTAGAGTTAAAAATATGTTTTTTTTTTGTTTTTTTTTTGTTAAGTTTATAATTTTTTTGAACGAATGTTAAGTTTATAATTTATTCACATTGTTTGACGAAATTAGTTATTTTACTCGACGTAGTTCGGTTTATTTGACTTATTTGACTTATTTGAGAAAATAAAATATTATTATATTGAGATAAAACTATGAGTATTAATAAAATAAAAATTAATATTTAGTTATCAGATTATTTAAATATTTATTAAGAAAATTCTTATTTGATTTATGTAACATATAAAATAAAACAAATTATGTTTTAAAACTAGAAAAACCATTTTAATTAATGGTTCGAATGAAAATACA
>JAYMTA010003526.1:0-14091 GCA_036897625.1 Pelargonium cotyledonis | reverse complement strand
ATGGCCACAACCAAGATCTTTGCCATCTTCTTCTACACTCTTGTTCTTCAAGCTCACTCCTTTGACGGGTTCGTCTTCCATGGATTCAACAAAACTAACCCTTCCCAACCAACCCTAACCCTAGATGGTGCTTCCATGATCAAGCCTAGTGGTGCACTCATGCTCACCAACCGGACAAGGCAAACCATAGGCCATGCATTTTACCCCCAACCAATACAAATGTTTAACAAAAACTCCTCTTCACCACAAAATGCTTCCTCTTTCAGCACATCCATTGTTTTCCAAATAGTCCGGCCAAGCTCCGGCAGGGGAGGCCATGGCCTAGCCTTCACCTTATCCCCTTCCCCGCGATTCCTGGGGGCCGGAGCAGACCATTTCCTAGGCATTTTCAACTCATCAAACGATGATAATGCCTCAAACCATGTGTTTGCTGTAGAATTCGATACTGTCAATGGATACAAAGACACTTCGGATACTAAAGGGAACCATGTTGGCATAAATATCAATACCATGTTGTCGTATGCATCGGAGCCCGCAGCTTATTACAAGAACGTCACTGCTGCGAAGGAGGAGATCAACTTGGAGGGAGACCCAATTCGAGCTTGGATTGAGTACGATGGTGTGAGAAAATTGGTTAATGTGACAGTTGCACCTGCAAAAGTAGAGAAACCAAGCAAGCCACTCATGTCCGAAACCATAGACCTGTCCACCATTGTTCTGGAGGAGATGTACGTTGGTTTCTCAGCTTCAACGGGCACAAAAACAAGCTCCCATTACGTGCTCGGGTGGAGTTTTCGCGTAAATGGACCCGCGCAAGAGCTTGACCTCTCTCTCCTCCCCGAGCCACTTCCAAGCGAGGACACAATCAAGTCCTTCGCACTCCAGACCGAGGTTCTCATTGCAACGCTTTCGGCTATGGTGGTGTTGGGGGTCATGTTCTTGATCTACAGGTGGAGGGAAAAACCCGAAACGCTGGAGGATTGGGAAATGGACTGTCCTCACAGGTTCCGGTACAAGGATCTCTACGATGCTACGAAGGGGTTTAAGAAGAGTGAAATGATCGGGATTGGCGGGTTTGGGACTGTCTACAAGGGCGTGTTGAAGAGTACTAAAGCTGAGGTTGCTGTGAAGAAGATTGCGAGGAACTCGATTCAGGGAATGAGAGAGTTTGTGGCGGAGATAGAGAGTTTGGGACACTTGAGGCACAAGCATTTGGTGAATCTTCAAGGCTGGTGCAAGCGAAAAGACGATCTGCTTCTTGTCTACGACTATGTCCCGAACGGGAGCCTTGACTCTCTCCTGTTCAAGAACAATGCAAGTAAAAATCAAGTGTTTCTAAGCTGGGATCAGAGGATCAATATAGTAAGAGGCATAGCTTCCGGGTTATTGTACCTGCACGAGGAGTCGGCGCAGGTAGTGATCCACAGGGATGTGAAGTCCAGCAACGTGCTCATCGACTCTGAAATGAGCGCGAGGCTAGGGGATTTCGGGCTAGCCAGGTTGTATGATCATGGGAAGGTCTCTCACACCACAAACGTTGTTGGGACAATAGGGTACATAGCCCCAGAGCTGGCTCGAACCGGGAAGTCCTCAACGAGCTCTGATGTGTTTGCATATGGGGTTGTGCTGCTGGAAGTGGCAACTGGGAGAAGGCCTGTCTTGTGGGATCAGTTCGTGTTGTTCGAGTGGGTTCTCGAGTGCCATCAAAAGGGTCGGGTTCTTGATGCTGCTGACGAGAAGCTGGAGGCTAGCTACGACGAGGGGGAGATGGAGCTGGGGCTGAAACTGGGCATGCTGTGCACACAATATAAACCAGAAGCTAGGCCTAATATGAGACAAGTTATGAGGTACCTTAATGGCGATGATCAGCTTCCGGTGATCGGAGATTGGAGCAATGACGGCTCCTTCAGAAGGGGATCTGGAGTTTCGGAAGTGATTTCAAGCGATTCACTCACTAATCCGTACCAGTCTGTTAATGGCAGCATCTCCAACTCTATACTGATTGGGAGATAGCTGCAACAAACAGAACTGAAACTTGTCATTGACTGTAACATTTCATTTTCTAGAATAATTCTCTACTCTATCCGAGATTGTGCACAAATAATACGAGTCCATGTTATGTAAATGATCGGGAAATAAGTAAATATCTGTAATAGAAATAACACACAGACAATTGACTCGAGACCACTGATTCGTGGATGACACTCAGATACATGGATTCGTGATCTTTACTCGGATTTTGCACAAATAATGAGTACATGCAAATGTAAATGATCGGAAAATAAGCAAACGTGTAGAGACAAATTTGATCAGTGGATAACACTTAGGTACATGGACTCATGATCTTTACTCGGATTGTGCACAAATAATGAGTTCGTGCTAATGTAAATGATCGGAAAATAAGCAAATGTAGAGACAAATTTGATTCAAAAACCACTGATTAGTGGATGATGGATGCATTAAGCTTGAATAAAGTTTCACATGGAACATGGATTCGTGATGTTACTTTTTTTTCCCGACGCTCCTTGATCTTTTTTTATGTAAAACAAGAAAAAAGGAGCGTCTTTGGAATGAAAATTCAACTAATTTACTCACAGAGGGAACTCGGATGCATCATTTTATGAAACCATGATGCGTCCAATCATCCCTTGAGTCCAACTTGCTGTTTCCTTGAGCTGTTCATCCTCGGACTCGAGGCACTCGCCTAAGAACTCAACATAGAATGCTCGGTCTTTAAATAGTAGCTTCGTGTTAGGACCTAATGCGTCGGCGAGATCACCCATCACAGCAACTGCAGCTTTTGTCACGCTCTCATCCCTGAAAACCCGACAAAAATCAGAGGACTATAAAGGAAACAGTGGAAAAAACGGATATTGAATTTTTGAGATCTTGAGACAATACCTTTGTTTGTCTATGAAGACGAGTTCTATGAACTGCAGGAGATGGGGGGCATATGGCAACATGACCCCGGATTTTGAGTTCTTGAAACCTTGTAGAATTCCAGAATAAGCTTCGAAGATGCTTCGTCTAAGCTGGTTGCCATAATCCATCATTTCTTCATCAGCAGTATCCATCTTGGCACATATTTCGGAAGCACTTTGCATCATTTGGAGGGCGTAAGGAACGTACTTCTCAAAGTGCTCGCCGATTGCAAGAGCAATGTCCCCAAAGCAAGAGAAAATGGGAGGCTTGACAGACCGGTGGAGCGCGCCACTCTGGAGGTCATTGAGGAGGAGTCCCATAATTCCATCACAAAACGGCAATGCCTTCTCGTCCAAGGCACGACAAATGTCACCAACCACCCCAACTGAGATAGCACAAACTTGATATTCCTCAAAATTCTGCAAACCCATCTCCAAATACTTGTAGAACTCGGGCATATACTTAGCGAACTCTGAACCAGTTGCGTAAGCCAGGGCGCCAATTGCGAGCATTGCCTCCTCGTGCACTGTGGAACTTCGGCAGCCAAAGACCTTAAGGAACAATACCATTATCTGATCTGCAGCGTGGAGAATTATCGACTTGGTATCGTCACTGCTGCTGAGTTTTTGGATAATAACCTGAAGTACACCGCAGAGAGAAGCTTGCAAGTCTCCTTGCTTTTCCCTATCATCTGAAGATAGAATCTGAAGCTCAAGAGTTTGGCCCAACTTAGTCATGATAACAGGAAGCAATTGTGCTATGATATGAGATGTTTCCGCAATGTTGCAGCTCCTGACAACCTCATTCAATGTTTCATATGCAGAAGTTCTGAGCTTAGAGTCGCCACCATCTGTTCGTTCTGCTGTTGCAATAAGACGAGTGAAGATCTCTAGAAGGAATGGAGAAAGGAGAGACGAGGTTGTTCCAGCTCCAGCATCCTCGTAGCCTTGGACAAGGTAATAGATTGCCCCGCAAACCTTCTCAGCTACATTAGGGGTGTCATTGATGCTCTCCAACAGTACTCCAACAACATGTTGGAGATTCTCAGGCGAAACCACAGAAAACCCAGTAGCCAGACTATGCAGTAGCTCAAAAGTACGACTCAATGTCCAAGCAGTTGTGTCCTTGACATGGTTATTCTCGTCCTTCATTGCTCTGAGCAGAAATTCCAAACCTGCGTGGACAAGTGGGGCGAGTTTCTCGACTGTAGGGCCTTCAAGGATTGAGCCAAATGCAAATGTAGCTGCTTCGCGGCAATGCCAGTCTGGCTTCAATATGTTAGCCTCCACAAATGGCATTACCAGTGGCACAATAGCATCTCCAACAGTTTTGGCAACAAGACCAAGACATGTCCCACCCGCCATTGATAAATTCCAGATGCTATCATCCTGATCTTGATCCTCTTCTTGCTTCAGCAGAGTTTCAAGCAACATAGGAACAAGAGATGGTAGAGCCTTCTCTATGAAGTGGGAATGAGTAGATGCAGAGTCTCCACTCTCGGCACTCCCATACTCTTGCAGATCTATCTCTTCGTCGCATATAGAACTCCAAAACTCAATTGCTTGGAGGGCAACGGACTCTTCGTCTCCTCTTACTACATTTGATGTAAGCTCAAAAATGGTTTGCATGTAAGGTTCAAGCAAGTCATAGTATGTTGAGGCAATCGAAACTAGACATTCAAAAGCAGCTTGCCGAATCTCTGCCTCTTTGGATATCGCTGTCTCGCAAACTACCTTCATGATAAAATTACGTTCCATCTCATTCTCAAAGTTGGTTTGTGCAAATTCAAGTGCGTTGAATAATGCCTTGGTGGCTGCAAGACGGACTTCAGGACCGTGCTCAGCTTGGCTCATTCCCTGAACCACAGCAGTGAGAACTGAATTCACTTCATCCTGCACCAGATCTTCATGAGATATCTCTTCGCATACATATCCAAGAGTTTCCAACGTTGCCTGTTTCAGTGGATGAGTACTATCTTGCTGAGTCATGTTATTAAGCAAGGATCCAATTAGCTCAGGCCATTGCTTACGTTGAACCTCAATGGAAGCAACTTTCGCAATTACTTGAGCAGATGTGTGCCTTGCCTCTGCCACAGAAGATCCGAGAGTCCTCAAGAGCAAATCTTTGATTTGCGACTTAAGAGATAGGTCAATGGCCATCCATTGTTGAACAAGACGTTCCTTTGTAGCAGCATCCTTAGCATCTAGACAGTTCTTAAGCACAATACCAGCCAGCCTGCGAGATTCAGCTGGTTTCTCATTGTTTGAGAGTTCCACTGACAAGGATAGAAGGAAAGAGGGTAGATTTTGCTCTTGGAACTGTCTAAGATTAGCCTCTGCTTCAGTACGGATTTTTGTATCAGCCGATTGAGCAGCCAGTAGGATCTGAGTGATTTCCATGGCCATTTTCCAACACTACAACCGAAAACATAAAACAATAGTTAAAATAAAAATAAAAATTACTTAAAGAAGTTTTGAACCCTAACAACAACAAAATGCTTTTAGTTTGAATCTGAAGATGAATCGAGCTTCCAAGTCCATTTATTAAAAATTATACATTACAAATGCATAGCTTATTCATCAGCTGTTTAACATTTCTCAAACCAAAGCAACAAAACAGAATGCAAACAAGAAATAATTGATTCATCAACAAAATGTTTTCAGTTTGAATCTGAAGATGAAAAGAGCTTCATTAAGGCCCAGTTATTATAAATTGCAAATGCATAGCATATTCATCAGCTGTTTAACATTTCTCAAACCAAAGAAGAAAAAACAGAATGCAAAAAGGAAAAAAAAAAAAAAAAGATTCAACTCATAACTGTTCGACTCCTATAGCATTAACTACAGAAAAAATGAAACAGAACACAGCATAAAACAAACATGATATAACTAACCAAGAGGCCTATATTATACTTGTTGCAGCAAGAAATTACACATGTTTTAAACTAACAAACTGAAACAAGCTTTTTCTCCTTCCGGTTACCTGTTCCTCATGAAATGAGAGGTTATGAGTCCCATTCAACAGGAAAAAAGGAACAAAAGAAGGTAACAATTAAGAACAAAAAAATCTAATTTTGCATAGTTAGTAATCTCATTATTTTGTGCACCATGATAGAACAAAACATCAATCAAACCGCACAGTTTCCCTAAGCAATTTACCCTTGTAATTAGATAACTAATAAACTAAAACAAAGCATATTCTGTTATAGCTAACTAATACGTTCACAGGACTCATAAGTTTTATCATCTCAATATGTTTTATTCACATTTGGTTTAACACTTCTGCAGACAACTTCAATTTTTTGATTAATAACCTAATTCAACTATTAGGATTGTTCAAATTTCAAAATTGAGAAAACTGTAACATCATAACAAACAAAGCAATTCTAAATACACAATCAGCGGAAATGCAACGGATTGAAGAACACAAAAGGCAAAAAAAAAAAAAAAATGTTGTTGATAGAATGCATATAACAACCAGCAAAATGATCATTACACAAAATCTAACAAGCACAAAACACAGCAAAAGCTAGAGAAAACCGCAAAACCTTACAAAATTTATGAAACTTAAGCGAAGAAAGAAAAACAAGAACTAAATCCACTAGATCTAATACCTCGTTAAAGGCGCAAGTACTGAAGAAGACGGGCTAGAGCTTCACTTTATCTCTCTATAACTGATCGATTTTCTCTCTGTAGCTTCTTCAAAGCCAAAGTCTAAATCCACAATCAGCAGAAATGAAAATAATTTATTGAAGAACACAATCTGCAGATCACAACCAGCGAATTGATCATCAAGCAAAATCTAACAATCTCAAAACAAAGCAAAAGCTACAGAAAATCGCAAAACCTCACAAAAATCAATGAAACTAAAGCGAGCAAGCAAAACCAGAGCTAAATCCAATAGATCTATACACAGAACCATAGATTGAGAACATCCATATAAACAAAAAAAATTACCTCGTTGAAGACCCGATGATCTCTAAACGGAACTGAAGAAGACGACGGAGAAGCTATAGCTTCACTTTCTCTCTCTCTAGAATTGAGCGATTTTCTCTCTTTAGCTTCTACAAATCCAAAGAGAAGTTGAGATTTGGATTGAAATTTGAAACAGCTAAATTCTCAATTTGAATGCTTTGAAGGAGCGGGAGCCAGGAGGTCGTTATATATAGTTGCATTACGGGCAGCGATTCAAGGCCTGCCCGAACTGCCCGTAAAACGCCGAATATATAATAATCTAATCATTTGAATTTTTTCCACGTGCGAGTGCTCATTTCACACGTATGTGATAATTTGACCGTTGTGCTAAATCTGAAAGAGATTCCTTGTTCGGGCTCGATTTTGGGCTTCGGCCCATATAGTTTTTAAATTGCAAAAGCCCAAGCAATAATTAAAAAAAAATTAATTAATTAATTCCCTACATTCTGATTTTTAGTTTCAATCTTAACATAAATGACATGTTTTTAACTTATAAAACCATACATTTTAACAAAACAAATAGTTGTTGAATGCATGTATTTGTGACGTGAATCTTATAAAATTCACGTATTATTTTCAGTTAAGAAATCTTTATCGTTTGAATAGACGCGACATTGCTCGTATAAATCAATTAATTACTCATAAGAACATTTTCAATATTGGAAACTATCAATAAGCAATCAATTAGTTGATTTCATAGATGGGTTTATTTAATTCTTGTTCAATATAAGATTACGATAAAATTAAGTCTGGAATTCCATACATTTTGATGTCATATCATCTTGTGAAACTTGTAATATATTTAGTTTAGAAAAACTTATGTCCGTCGATGTACCAATTTGAATAGCATAGAAAACCGGTTTTGATTCTAGAACATAAGAAAATAATTTACATTAATGAGCTACACGTAATAACTTGAACTTCCACCGCTAAAAGTCTTAAAAATCAGTATTCCATATTACTAATGTGGGACTTCACAGAATCTGTACACATAAGAGAGATTTAAAACTCTGATAATGATGATGATAATAATAGTTACAATACAAAGTGTACATATGAGATTACAAATACATAACATCACTCGTAGC
Source organism: Pelargonium cotyledonis (assembly GCA_036897625.1). Lineage (NCBI taxonomy): Eukaryota > Viridiplantae > Streptophyta > Magnoliopsida > Geraniales > Geraniaceae > Pelargonium > Pelargonium cotyledonis. The sequence goes on along the minus strand of JAYMTA010003526.1, from coordinate 6,107 downwards.
TCAAAACAAAAACCATAGTAAGAATCAAAACTGGACAGACCTCATTTTAAGCTGTTCCATTTTCATGTACATAGCTTCTACACCATAATTTACAAGAACATGTTGTAGTTTCAGTAGGAGTGGAAAAGGTTAAGAATTTACCCAATGTGAGATATCACATTGTTTGAGAAACCCTAGACGCGCAATATCAGAGACACCTTGAGTTAGTATCATCAACATCGACGGGTTCAATTCCAGTTCACAAATATGTACATGTTATCTTCTGCTCAAATCTGCATCTGATTAATGTTTACATGACTGCTGGCATTTTCTCGCAGCAACGACGGGATTGCCCTGCATAAAGACCGTGCAAATGTAACACAAGCATGGATTTCTAGTTCGCTTACTTGTCTTGTTCGTGAACCTGTTTGCGTGCTTTTTTATAGAGCTCTAAGGTATCGGTATGGTTGGGTTCGAGGCAGAGGGCTGATTGACAGTCTCGGACGGCAGAGGCATAATCGCCTGTTGACTCGTGGAATGCTGCTCGAAGATGGAGAAGCTGCAGATCCGGCTTGAATGTTATGACTTTTGTGAGCTCTGTTATGGCATCGGCTTCTTTGTGGTTGTCCATAAAAACTAACAAGGGAATAGCAACCATGTCAGAGATAGTGCCAACGATTACGGTTTCACATCGGGTTAAAAATATGTCATCTAATCCCGACCTGACCCAAAATACGCAATGACATAGAAGATAATCCTATCAGGTATACGAATTCCTAAACTCTATACTAGTCAGCTTTATAAACTACAAGTTCAGACAATCGGCACAACTTCCCGGGTCTGCAAGAATTTTGACGAGTGAGCCTAGGCGCAGTGGTAAGGCCGATTGTTGCCTTGTGACCTACAGGTCATGGTTTCAAGTAAGGGAAACAATCTCTTTGCAAAGCATGGGTAAGGTTGCGTACAAAAATAGCCCTCCACAGACCCCATAACAGTGGGAGTCTCGTGCACGGGCTGACCTTTAGTTTAGATAAACCATTTCGGCTCAAATAGTAATGGTGAAAATGTGAGGCTCGTATATGATGGGGAGTGTTGAGGTGGGTGATAAAGTCCCACATTCAATAAATATAAAGTGAATGAGTAACATATAATGGTGGAAGCCAAACCCTAGAAGCCCAAGACATTGTACGTAGCCCAATTATTTTAAGTAGACCAGCTTCTCGGAAAAATATAACAATGTCTTCGACAACAAAGGATTCTGTGAATAAAGATCACAAATATAAACAACACAACCATAAAAATGGAAAAGCGATTATGGATCTTACCCGCTGCCCTGTATCTGTATGGATATGTCCTTAGAGGATCTAATTCTGTTGCCCTTCTAAGATCATTCTTTGCCATTTTACGGTCACAGTATTCTGAACGCTTTTCATAAGCCGATGCATTGCTCCGAGCCTTCTCAATAAGCTTTGTCATCTCATCATAAGCTGCTTTGTGCTGATTTTTAAGATGATAGACTCGAGCCAAGCCCTGATGCGCTCGCGTATGCTTGATGTTGAGCGCGTTCATGTAGCAATTAGCAGCGAGATCCAGCTTATCACAGTCTACATAGACACTTCCTAGATTATTCAAAGCCTGCAAAATAGCAGATTTAAAACAACACAATTATGGTACCGAAAATTGAAATCATTTGGTTGCTTATGCTCTATATATGGTGCTTACTTGTCCTTTTCGAAGTCCATCCGAAGGGCAGCTAAGAGCTTCCTCCAAAAGGTGGATAACATAATTTGAAGATTCAGCATCAAGACATGTGTCTGCAAGAGCATAAGCTTTAAGGAAAAAAGCTTCAAATGATCTTTGGTTAGCAATGGACTTCTCGGCTTTAGCGAGCGCTTCTTCACGGTGACCAGTGTCATACAATATCCATCCCTCATAGACGAGTTTTTCGTGCTCAGAACTAGAATGATTTCTAGACAACCGCAGACAGCGCATAGCAGCCTTTTGACAATTCAACCTATAATGGACCATACCCAAAAAAAAAAAAGGTGACGTGACATGTATTTTCTATTAACTACTGAGGACAAGCGTAAAACTAATACTAGAGGGCAGATCTATTTCTCTTTTGCAGAAAGTAAAAGATAATTTGAATAGTGTTGAACTCTTCCTTCATGAGCCTCTATATGGTTTTGTAACTTTGTTGAAACTTGAAACTAAGTTAATGATTCTAATTAACTTGTCTTAGGGTATTACGGGTAATTCATATATATCTAATCTCCAAAAGAGGAAAAAAGAAGAGTCATTTTAGGACAAAAATTTAATGAACAAGAGGATACTCATTTTAGGACGGAGGAAGTATGAAATTAGCACTCCTTGACAACCTAGCAGACAGAATGAAAACATGCCAGCTTAACTGAACCATTGCAGTTGAAGGTCAAATACAATAACCATGAAATGAATATTGATTGAGACAAATTTTGCAAGAGAAGATAAGTATACTCTCGTAAACTATTACTCGTAACCAAGATATTTCATTCCAAATGTCTCTCTTTTTTAAGAACTTATATGGCCTAACGGTTTCCTTAAACTAGAGAATGGTACCAATTAATACTTGAAACTCCCCTCACTTTAGGCTGGAAAGCTATTGAGAAAGTTGAAGGGATTCATTTTTAAAAAAAGTTCCCGGAAATGATTGAAGGACACAGATATCAACGACAATACTATGAGATAATCAGACAGAATACATTGAGTAAAGAGTTTTAGCGAGGCAATCGCTCTTACTTCTATCATTCATCTTTCAAGTGATGTTTTTCAATACAATATATCTATTAAGTAGGAGCTTCAAACAAACCAAAATTCTCTAGGCTTATCTAAATAATGTACAACAGTTATGCAACTTGATCTAAATCAAACTGAAAGTTCAATAGATGTAAAGTGAGAGTTCAATAGATGAGATTTCAATAGAAAGTTAAATAATGTACCGTAAAAGGAGGAGAGATTGCCGAAAACATAGAAGGCTCTTCCCGGGATCATTTTCCAGCATATGGTGAACAACAGCTAGAGAGCCAATATCATCAACAGACGACCACCGATCATATAGTTGCATCCAGCAATCAGCTTGGCTCCACTGCGTAACATGATTCCGGAGGAGCTCTACCAATTGATCACCAGGCATTTTCCCATGAAACATTTTGTAATTTGGCTCCAATGTTAAAATGGCCCGGACATCTCTCAAAGCTCCTTCATAATCTTGTAGGGCTATTGAAAACCAAGCGCGGAGCTCAAGGCAGTCTGCAGAGACCTTGAAGCCAATAATTTTGTTGATTTCTGAGACGGCTGCTCCAATCTTCTTCTCTTCCATCAGAGCAATAGCTCGGTACTTGTAAGGGTATACAAGAGTTGGATCCAGCTCGGTAGCAGTCTCCAAGTCCATCATCCTCTCATTCCCGTCACAAAACAAAGATCGCTCCTGATACATCCACCCAACGGGTTTATAAGTTGAAATAAGCGAGCTCAATTCTTTATATGCAGCGTATTTGTGGCCCCGCTTGTACCTGGCCCTTGCAACACCAACTCGTGAATAAACATGGCCCGCCTCAGCAGCCGCCTCAAACCAACGCTTGGCATCTTTATACTCTTTCCTCTCAATCATAACAGCACCGAATTGATGAAACACAACTTGTTTCTGCCAATTTGAAGTTGCACATTCCAATGTTCGCTCCAAAAGCATCACCGTTTTGGTTGATCTCATATCATCCTCCATAGCAACCTGGCTCAAGAAATGATACAACACAAAAGTCCCATGTCCCGCCATTGCTAATCTCTCTCTAGCTTCCGATGTTAAAAAGAACTTCATCACATTAGGATTGTGTAACGCACTTGGAAGCTCTCTCAAGAGCACCGGCAAGCAAGCAGCAACTGAAAGATATGCACTCTCCTCCAATCCATACTCAATTAGTAACAACGCATCCTCCATATTGCAAACCAGAGACGCCAAATGAGCATCGCAAGCAGACTTCATCTCCTCACAACAAAACCTATTCGCAAACAAAAGAAGCTCCAAAACAATAGAAACCGCTAAAGAACCCAACTTTTTGGTCCTGCTAAAAACCTCGGCAGCTCTCATTCCATCCGGGGAAATCCCGTTCTTTGAGAAATTTATCTTCTCCCATTTCGACTCTCTGAACCCACCATACAACAATGCATTCAAGGGACTTGATAATGAAGCTATACTAAATCTCCTACACCGAATTTCATCCTCTCCGATACAAAACGACATGTCCCCATCCTCCTCCAAAGCCGAACACTCCTCTTCCTCAACCTCACTTTCATGTGCAACACATTGCACACACCTACAAGGGTCAAATACAGATTCAGGATCATACCCAGATACCAAATTAGCTTTAGGACACTCCACATTTCTTCCACAACAATCCATGGAGCCCAACCCGGACAGCTCGTCCTCTCTCCTCTCATACCTCAACCAAGACCCGAGCACAACCTTGGTGTGCACATCCACAGCGTGCTGTCTCGCCAACCTGAGGCTGCGACGAAACAGCTTCGGATCCGATAAACCACAAAACACAGCACATTGCTCCAAATACTCCTCCGATTTGCCAAATTGGGGACAATTCTCAATCCCGAGATGCAAATCGGCTAGGGTTTGGACAAAATCAACGGGTTTCAGGTGAGGCTCGATTTGGGGCTCGATGAGATCGGCCACTGGAGGCCCAAAAGGTAGAAGCTTTTCAGGTACAGAACTTGTTGGAGCTCCGGAATTTTTGTGCGATTTCGGTCTTGCCGGCGGGAGCTTGTCTCCGTCGCCGACGTGCTCCGACGAAGTGATGGCGTAAACCTGGGTGCTTTTACATCCATCGATCAGCTTCAAGCTACGCATTGTAGTGAAAATATTTTGCTGCATCTTCTTCATTGAAATATCCATTTTTGAACGCAGATTTTGAAGATTCTCAGAAAATGAGAAACTGGGTTTTGAAGAAACGGGTCGGAATTAAAATAAATGACCTCTCTCTCTCTCTCTGCTTCGCCTGCGAACACCACCGTTGTTGCACTAATGGCGATGTCGCAGGCTTGATGGGTTTGGTCCGTACAAAGAAAGGGAATAACTGAATTTTCCGGGAAAATTTTTCTTGTTTTTTTTTTGTCCGGGAAAATGGGGGTTTTTTTTTTTTTTTTAATAATTGAAATGGAATAAAATAATTTTTTTGTTTATTTAATTTCCACAATTTTTTGTAAGAATATAAAAAAATATTGTTGTTGGGAATATCCAAGCTGTCGACCAACTTGTTCTCTATTTTTTGTTTTTTTAATTTATTTTTTCTCTATCTATATATTTGTTGTGTTTTCTATAAATAAATAAAATGCTATATACAAACACTTGCATTGGTGAAAGAAAACACGTGCTTTAGGGTTTTTATGCTTTATGTAGCATTAGCTTTAGTTTTCAGTTTTAGGGTTCCGATTTCTATAATAGCGGCGACTCCTTCTTCCCATTTCCCCATTTCCCTTCTCGAACAATCTCATTTCCTTGTGCCTTCACTGTTACCAGAGACGCAGTCCATCGGAGAGGTGCCGGATCGGTTTTTTCGGGCTAAGGCGGTGGGTTTTCAGCGTCGGACCATTGACGCAGGTGGGTTGGGGCTGAGATCGAGGCTGTGTGGGAGGAGGCGACCAGAAGTTTGGGTTCTATTCTCTATTTTCCACCGGCTCCGGCGGAGCGAGAACAAGCAGAGGCGGCGGTTTCGAACGCAGCAGCGGTCCGAGCAGTGCAGTGCAGGTTCGACGAGTAGTCTTGACTCGTGTTCGAAAATGGCCAATAACCTCGAGTAGCGACTGAATATGCTATCATTGGCGGAGGAGGAAACAAGAGGACTTGATGTGGCTCCGACTAAGCAAACGGTGGCTTCGGGAGGGGGGAAAAGCTGGAGAGTAGTCGGTCGGTTCCTTACTCAGGATGTCATTAACTTCGATGCGATGCGCAACATGATGACATCGACGTGGAAGCCTGCAACCAACATGAGATCTATGGAGGTTATTGATGATGTTATTTCCTATAAGGAGCAACGTTTCGTATTTGAATTTTACCACGAAGCAGATGTGAATCGGGTTTTGGA
>JAYMTA010003525.1:0-14092 GCA_036897625.1 Pelargonium cotyledonis | reverse complement strand
ACCCGAGTAGACCAGAAAACCCTAATACCATAAAAACCATATAGGTTTCAAACTCAAAAGAGAGGCTGACCATTGTTTTTTGATTTTCCGGATACTAGCATTACTTAAATGTGATATAAATCTATTTTTCATTAAGTTTCCAGCAAATAGAAAACCGAAAGATGACATGTCTTTTCAAAACGAAACATGCCCCGCAACCAAACTCGATAGAAGAGTTGCACATGGGAACATTGTGACATCCGGTCGCACAATGAGAGGAGCTTGAAGATGCCTCCGCGCGAGGCAGCTAAGTGCTATAGAACGAGAACATAGCATCACCAATCCACGCGAACCAACATGAGTGATATGATAAAATTTAAACTCATTCTCGATATTCAGGTTAACAATAGACGGAATGACGACATAAGTAGAAACTAATTCACCTGGCGCATGTAGGTCAACATTAGATTGTCGTTTAGTAGAACTACATGACAACCAATTTTTTGTTGTGAACTTAGTCCAACCAGTCAAGCGAGGATACAAATTGCACACCATCTTCATCAAACAAATAACGAATATGGAAAAATGAGAGCATGCACTCATGCATAGTCGACTAACGAAAGGCGAAGCTCAAACATTGAGGCACACCAACACGCGCGGGAAAAATACACAACACCACGATTTTACTATCATCGAGTGACTGATCGAAAGATGAATTATCCGATAACAGAAGAACACGAGTGCTGGTAATGAGAATGACACTCTATGACCCTGAAGAGAAGAGCCACACACCGTTCACAAAAGTCGACTGCTGAAGAAGCACAACACAGTGAAAGAGTCAGAACTAATATTCCAAACAAATTAGATTGTTTTAGTTATAGTCCAAATTTCAACAGGGTATTGACCTATGGTTCATCTGTCTGCATCTATGCACAAACAGATTCCCTTATCTTCTCCATCATTATAATTCAACCCTAAAACCTAAATTCTTATCCATTGTTGACTGTTGAGGAGTGGATCTTCATCAATCACCATAATAATCTGATTCCTCTCCTTTTTAAATATGTTTATCATAAGTTAATTTTAAGCTGAAACAGTCACATACAATATTGAGTTTGGCCTATGTTGCAAAGATTCAATAATAATAATAATAAATTGAAGCAAAAAATACAAACTCTACTGCTGGCATCTACCCTGTCTTTCATGTTTAATAACATGTTAACTTATGCTAATTCATCAATCATCAACAAATCAAAGGATTGACCCCAACACTAAACAAATAAATAATTTATTTTTTCTTAAATGGGTAAGCATAAACCAATATCAATAAGATATTATTGAATGATTTGTAATTAGTGTTAATTATGTGGTAATAATTAATTGTAAACTTGTAAAGTAGGGTCTGTTCTAAGCATTGTAAGGATAGGTTAGGTGGTGTTGTGATCCATATACCAAGTTTCCTAAACAATAATTTGGATAAAAATGGTCACAGACAGATATAGAAACATATAGGTAGTTGGCACAATTATTTTTTTAATTTAAATATAAATACAATAAAAGTATTGTTTTTGCTGTCCAATCATCCTCGTAAGTAAAGTTTATAACTAAACAATAATCAATTTATTAGGTTTGTTATTATTATCTAATAGTTTATTTTACAAATTGGTTTCTTTGTTCTTTTGTTTATATTTATGGTCCAATCACAATGCATTCATATATAATTAAGGTGAGAGATTAAAAATAAACTATTCGGTCTAAAAATTATTAAAATGCATTATATTTTCTCATTATGTATTATCTTGTTCTACAAAATTTTAAACAATGTACTTTATAATAAAAATAAGAAGAAGTTGTATATATATATGTGTGTGTGTGATCGAGTAGGTTGTTGCAACGCGGTATCTACTAATCTTTTGTTAATTGATTAATTTTCATGTGTATATATGCATGGTTATGGTTTAGGTTTGCACATGCATGCATACATAATATTACTTTTTTGTTGTGGTCGGTCTGCTTTTCAAACATCATCGCCACATTGTTATTTGTTAGGCTTCTTATTTTAACAAAATGGTGATGGTTTTTATTATGATTTAAATATAATATTACTTTTTTAAACGTAATTATTACATATATGTATATATAGAAGACAACAATGTCATTGTAAACATTAATATTACATGCAGCTGTTAGGTGGCACATGACATGACATGGGTATGCATGTGGCAAATGCATGCCAAGTTGGTTTGAATTCTCAAAACACATTAAATTATTACTTATGTAATGGCTGTGTAAAACTATTATTGGATATTTAATTATAGGATTTTTTTAAAATGTGCAACTATTGCACATGTTAAGAGACATATTTTTTATTATTATTGGACAATGATAACTCAATGATTACATTCATATAAGCTGAAATTTATAATTGAGATAGTTTTTTATGATATCAGAACACTGGTGACAAAAAAGATAAGATGTGGACATGTGCATGAGTCACATACAAAGCAAAAATGGGTTTGCACCACGAGGGGACGTGTTAGAGTATATAACTATATTATTGGACCATCAACTATCAATTTTATGTAAAATTATATTATGAATGATATTTTGATTTTCTTTTCTATAAATGGGATTTTTGAATATAGATCATTTGGTTGGCATTCATTGATGTGCATCGCATTAGGTGAACTATGGTTGTCCATCTCTTAAAGAGGATTTATATAACAATGTAAACCCATAAAAATTTAGGAGAAAAAATTAATGAGCAGAAATATACATGGTAAAATAAATATATATATATGTTATGAAATGAGTAATTATATATAATTTATGTTTTTTATAAAATAGTACATGAAAATGTTTAAACGAACACTAGTTAGCCTACAAACATTATATGAAATAGCGGTCTCCAATGGCGTATACTTTTTCAAATTTAGAATAAGAGGAATCTCCAAATTTGGTCAGCAATCACAAAATGACAACAAAAAGAAGAGTGAAACAGAAAATGGCATTGTACAGTATTAACATTATCCATTCTCTGGTCAGGTCATGGATGGGTGAAAACCACATTAATTTCTCATTTATTTTTGGAAACACTGCACTTCTAATTATTTTCTCGATTTGTTTGGTTTCTCCTGAATAAAATGAATTATATAATTGAAGTTTCGATAAAAATAGAATGTATCTTCTTTATATTCTATTTTTTCGAACTCTACTTTGGTAACAATATTAATATAGGAAAGTTACAAAAATAATTAATTTCAACTGAAGTTTTATGATAACAAAAATATTTCATCATATTTAATTGAAACAAATGTCTAAAACCACTACAATGACCATTAATATCAATAATTTTCTAATTATTTTATTAAATTTGTTATATACGGTGTACTGTTTTATTTTGAACATATACATAATTAAATAAGACAAAGTCTTTGTCGGAAAATAAATTTATTCACTGAATATGTACTCACACTACAGTCGACAGTCCAAGACAGAGAAGCAAAGATCAGCCACTATCATTCTCGCAAGTCGCAACCACCACCACCACCTCCGTCCAGAGCTGGAACTCTACTCTCTCACCACCACCACCACGTGGTTGTCGTCTCTTTGAATCATAAATATTGCCTAATTATATATATTCTCCGTTGATCCAAGCTCTGTACTTGTCCAAAACCATGGTCAACAGTTGAATTGAAGCTCCCGGAAGCTCAAAAACGATGTCGTTCACCAGCTATAATGTCGAGGAGGAGTCACTCAGCCGCCCATTACTGTCCGCTCAAAGATCCAACTTCAACTCCTCCTCCCAGGTCGCCATCGTCGGCGCCAACCCCTGCCCAATTGAGAGCCTCGACTACGAGTGAGAACCCACTTCGTGTTTTTGCAGTCTGGTGTCGGAGACGATTCGTGGGTGCGACCCGGATTTCTGAAAAATCGTTGCTTTTTTTGGTTGCAGGATCGCCGAGATGGACTTTTTCAAGCAGGACTGGAGGAGCCGCGGCAAGATCCAGATTTTCCAGTACATATTCATGAAGTGGCTCTTGTGCTTCCTCGTCGGTGGGATTGTTAGTCTTATTGGGTTCTGCAACAATCTCGCCGTCGAGAACATCGCCGGCGTCAAGTTTGTGATTACCTCCAATATGATGCTCTCCAAAAGGTAATTGGTTGTTGTGAAATGATTTTTGAAAGATTTGTGTGTGTGTGTGTGTGTTCTGATTGATTGAAATCGGTTGATTTGAGTACTTGAGCAGGTATTGGATGGCTTTTCTGATCTTTAGTAGTTCCAATTTTGTGCTCACACTGTTCTCAGTCATCATTACGGCTTTGGTTGCGCCGGCGGCGGCTGGTTCCGGTATACCTGAAGTGAAGGCTTACCTGAACGGTGTTGATGCTCCGGGAATATTTTCATTAAGAACTTTGGTTGTTAAGGTTAGAAGATTTATGCCTTTTCTTGGAAGTGCAATGCTTAATGATGTAGAATTAATTTTTTTTTATATTATTGCTTAGCTACATTGATAATTGGGTTGAAAACCAGTAGTTTGGTTCTACCTATTAGTCTATTACCATTTTATTCTTCTCTATCATGAGTGACACTGTCCTTAACTACTTCTTTTCTACATGATTGGCCTTCATATCTTCCATAAAACCAGCATTTAACGAGATTCAGGCTGTGGCATTTTCATTAATGCTTGTGCTCTTCGGTTTGAAAAGCCATTTTATGAGCTGAATACATTGTTGAAACTATATTTCAGTCATTTTTAGCTTAACATGGAAAAATTATCTACTAATATATTTTCCTGCATTTTTGGATACCAGTTGAATTGATATTTAGTTACTAATGTGATTTTCATTGACATCTTGAAAGTAGTCCAGGTCATTTTTTTCATAAAGAAGAGGGTACTTTTACCTTATTAATCCTGAAAAAAAAAATAGAAACCTAACTAATTGGCAAAGCCATCATTAACATTGTCATCCTTAAGTTAACATTGTGTTGTGTCTATGAAAATAAGAGCTACAGTTAATAGTATAGCTGCCATTACTTCTCTTACCCTACATATATTTTCTCGTTTTCACTTGTTTTTTTTTTACCATGATAGGGACTTATTGACTTTATCCACACACGCTAAGAGTCATTACTAAATCTTGTAACTTAACTGTAATGGAATAGAAAGCTTCTTGGTCTATTTGATAATTGTAAGTAATGCGTAATGCCTATAGATATCCTTATGACTAGTATCTCATTCCAGATGAAGTTCTCTTTTATAGAGTTAAGCTCAATTTTTTTAAGTAAGTCCAGTATTGGTAAAGCCTGTTTCCAGTCTTACTAAAGTGAATTTCTTGGGTTAAAGATTCCAAAGAAAAAAAAAATTAAAAGACAACCGGATTTTGAGGTTTTCTCTATACTAAAGAATTGGAAGATATACTGATTTGCCAAGTTATTGAATTAAAAGCATTTTTTGCCGTAAGAATGATCTCCGTATTTGTATGAGATTTACTTGTTTGCTCGATATAGTAAGGCTCGATATCTCAATAAAGTAAAGCTTCAGGATCCTTTTTCCGCATGCAGGTTATTGGCAGCATTACTGCAGTGTCTTCATCTCTTCTTGTTGGGAAGGCAGGGCCCATGGTGCAAACTGGAGCATGTGTCGCATCATTGCTCGGCCAGGGTGGGTCAAAGAAATATGGTTTAACCTGGAGATGGCTACGCTATTTCAAGAATGACCGAGACCGACGAGATCTTGTAACATGTGGATCAGCTGCTGGAATTGCTGCCTCATTCCGTGCCCCAGTTGGTGGTGTGTTGTTTGCACTTGAAGAGATGGCTTCTTGGTATGATTTAACCTAAAAATTTCTTGCCAATGCTAATGACCATATGTGATGGTGGTGCATCATCATTTCAACTGTTATGGTAGTTCAGGGAAGTTAATAGGTGAATAGTTGCAATTTTTACTGACATTGGAACATATATGTTAGATTTGTAGTACCTTCGTGACGTAATCTTCTAATCCTTGTATGGTTCTTGTTAGACATGACATGTATGACATCAAAATAACTTTCAATGAATTTGACTCATTTCAGCAGGGAGAAGAGGTCGTAATAATAGTATTATGTTGCTACATGTTAAGCATTAACAGAAATTATAATTGTTTTGTAGGTGGAGGAGTGCTCTCCTATGGAGATGTTTCTTCACAACAGCTATAGTTGCAATCGTACTACGGGCTATGATTGACGTTTGTTTAAGCGACAGATGTGGGCTATTTGGTAAAGGAGGCCTGATAATGTTTGAGGTCACCACAGAAAATGTGACATATCACCTTGCAGATGTGCCTGCTATACTTGTTCTTGGAGTTGTTGGAGGCATATTGGGAAGTTTATTTAACTTTATCTTGGATAAGGTTCTCCTAGGTTACCGTTTCATTTATAAGTAAGTGCTCCTCTTAATATTTTTGCGCAAAACTCTTGTCTTCAAAACATTTTATGATGCACGTTGCTAGCTTATTCTCCTTGGCATGTTTCCTCTAACAGGAAAGGCATAGTTTACAAAATTCTCGTTGCTTGTGTGGTCTCCATTTTCACATCCTGCCTCTTATTTGGATTACCATGGCTTGCACCTTGCCAACCTTGCCCAGTTGATGCAACAGAAGAATGTCCCACAGTAGGTCGTTCTGGCAACTACAAAAAGTTCCAGTGTCCTGCTGGTCACTACAATGATCTTGCCAGCCTCATTTTTAACACAAATGATGATTCAATCACAAACCTTTTCAGCAAGAACAACGAATCTGAGTTTCATTACTCATCGATTCTCATATTTTTTGTCACCTGCTATTTTCTAACCATCTTTAGCTATGGGGTTGTGGCTCCTGTGGGTCTTTTTGTACCTGTTATTGTGACTGGTGCATCTTATGGACGCTTTATTGGGATGTTATTTTCTTCTTACACGAATCTTAATCAGGGTCTCTTTGCTGTTCTGGGTGCTGCTTCTCTTCTCGGTGGAACTATGAGAATGACAGTTTCAATGTGTGTCGTTATCCTAGAATTGACCAATAACCTACTATTGCTACCCATGATAATGCTGGTTCTTCTTATTTCCAAGACTGTAGCTGATGCCTTCATTGGGAATATCTATGACCTTATTATGAAAGCAAAGGGGTTTCCTTATCTAAAAACTCATGCTGAGCCATATATGAGGCAGCTGACGGTTGTAGATATAGTCACAGGTCCTCTCCAACTCTTTAATGGCTTTGAGAAGGTTGGCAATATAGTGCATGTTCTTAAAACTACAAGGCATAATGGGTTTCCTGTAATAGATGAACCTCCGGATTCAGACTCCCCAGTTTTGTATGGTTTAATTCTCCGTGCCCATCTTATTGCATTGCTAAAGAAGAGAGCTTTCTCATCCACTCCAGTTGTAACAAGTATTGATGCCCTTGCGCAGTTCTCAGCAAGTGATTTTTCTAAGAGGGGTTCAGGCAATGTTGATGATGTAGAAGATATAGAAATGACTGAGGAAGAGATGGAAATGTTCATAGATTTACACCCATTTACTAATGCGTCACCTTATACTGTGGTGGAGACAATGTCATTAGCAAAGGCTCTCGTACTTTTCCGAGAAGTTGGTTTGAGGCATCTGCTAGTCATACCCAAGCTCTCCAGTGTAAGAACCATTTTCCTAACTTCATTTTTGCAACTTTACACCTGGAAACTTGGTCAACTAAGGCATCTATAGGTTATGCCATTATAATCTAGTTGATATGATTAACACAGAGGTTGAATGAGTGTTTCCCTGAACTCTGACGTGTGTGAGGACTTCACATACCCACCCTGGGATCCGTCAGGTGCTCTAAGAACTTCATTACCTGAAAAAATAGTATACAAATATGTATTTTGTGATTCTCTGCATACCCAATGTCCTTATCTTTGGATCTAGTATTTGTTCAAAATCTTTCTGGTTCCTTTTACCTCTGAATTATAGACACTACTCTTGTTTCTACGCGAAGCTGAAACTTATTCCATGAACGTATTTGAATAATTTACCAAATTGAACTGAATATTGCAATTAGAGCTGTCTTTTGATATTTCCTTTACACAAGCTGCATGTAGCCTGTCTCGTGTTATATAGCAATCTTTCTTTGTAGTGTTCATTTTGCATCATTGAAATGCTAATTTTGCTGTTTGGTTGCAGAGATCTCCTGTTGTTGGTATATTGACAAGGCATGACTTCATGCCAGAACATATACTGGGCTTGCACCCTTCGCTTGTGAAGAGCAAGTGGAAAAGATTAAGGTTCCGGTTCCCTCGTTTGCTAAAACTGTTCTAGCACACATCTTGGCTGCTTTACACGTTGACGATAAGTCTGTAAATAGTCTTATTCGTGCTGCACAAAAGGTTACAGAATCAAAGCCAAGTACCAGTATCATTATTCTTTCACAATCTCATGGAATCAGAGCTCAAAGGATTGGAGTCCATATCAATGTCAAAACTGTCAGATGTAGAGCATGGCATGATGTGATGAGATCAGTAATTGTCCCATTGCACATTTCAGAAGGCAAATATTGTGACAGTTTACACTGGATAAAGTAGTAATTGCCATTTTTGAGGATCAAAATATTTTTATTTGAGAGCATTAAGAGGTTGAGTTAATCCCATTATTAATGTTTGAGTTACTATTATTATTTGTTTGGTCAAAATGACTTTGAAATCAGAATCTCATTTTGGAGCAGATACAAGATCTGAAGTATTGGACATGTTGGTCAACTTAATTTTTCTGATGAAAACAGAAAGATATAAGAACTGATACTATGCTTAAATGGAATCAAGTTCTAAAAAGATAGGAATAGACAGAGCCTTGATGGAATAAGGATCTCAAAAATTGTATTGGAGCTTCTTTTCAATGTAGTATAAGAATAAGAATGAGAAAATAGAGCACATGCAAGGAAGGCTATGGCACAAATGAGATTGTTTCAAGTAGAATCTAATTTACACATGGGGAATACAAGATCACCCTCTCTTTCCACTTTTAAGATAGTCTGCCCTTATTCCCCACAAGTGCTCTCCCACTAGCTTCATGTCGGGTCGATCGGACCGGGTTGGAGCTGCACATTGGATTGCCAACCCAAATATCTTTACAAGTACTTCCACATCTACAGCTTCCTCCATTAGGGGATCCACCAGTTCCATCACACTTCCTTCACTATGCTTCTTAAATGCCTGCATGAACCCACAATACTCATTATCAGCTTTTAGACAATACCAGATTCCAAATATGGTATTGAATTTGACTGTTAACTACAATTTCCACAGTAGAAAGATCTATATATATATATATACTTACCCATCTAAGTGTCACCCGCTCCTCGGGAGGCCTCCCTTTCTCCACAGGACGGCGTCCTGTCAAGATTTCTATAAGTAAAATCCCAAATGAGTGTACATCACTCTTTGGGGTGAGCCGAAAGGTTTTCATGTATTCGGGGTCAAGGTAGCCAACTGTCCCTTTCACGTTTGTGGATATATGAGTGTGATCATCATCCACACCAAACCTTGCAAATCCAAAATCAGCCACTTTGGCTCTCATGCTCTCTGTCAGAAGAATATTAGATGCTCTCACATCCCGATGGATAATTTGCTTCTCTGTAATAAGATGATCAGAAGTTTGGAGAATAAGGAAAAAAAATGGAACAATCTTAACCAAATTGGGAACCTTATTGGGTATGTACAAAATTAAACACTATCACTCTAATTCTTAACTGTTAATAGTAAAAAGTGTCATTATGATAAACAATAGCTCCACAAACAACTAACTAGAAAGTTTTTGCACCTGCGTATATATGGAGATATGTGAGGCCATGAGCAACATCAATGGCAATTTCAAGTCTCTGATTGAAATCAAGTATTCTTCCTCGCAGACCTGCAAAGCATAGCAGCAAACATTAATCTCATTGTGTTGGAACTATGAGCCAGTCTATCAGTCTTGTAGTTATATGATCTTACCATCCAAATGTTCCCTGAGATTTCCATTTGGAACATACTCTGTGATAAGAAGGCGTTCGTTTCCTTTATCAACATAACCAAGCAGCTTCACTAGATTTCGGTGCTCGGCTTTAGCCAGAAGTTCAACTTCACTGTTGAATTCAGGTTGCGGGCTGTCAAAGTGTTCCTATAGGTTAAAAGGAATGAATAGTTACAGAACATAAAACATCTATCAACTATTTAGGATAGATGAAATACTTAAAGCCACTCTTGCGTTCATTATCATCAAAGCCAACATAAACAATAAGGAAAACAGAAATTTGCTTAGTATCAGCAGAAGGCAGAACTCCTGGAACTATTAACATCTAGCAAAAGGGTAATCACCTTTCCATAATTTAAAAGAAGTATAATAACAAACACTGATCAAACATAACGAGCATTGTTCACAGAAACACTTACAAGGTTGTAGGTTATCGGCTATATAGAAATATTGCCAGTATGCTCCCCGCCTCTCTTTTTTCTTTTTCATTCATTCACTATATTTTCAGCTCTACTCATTAAGTAGAATCAGATAATTAAAAGTTAACTATCACTTACCTTCTTCGCCAGTTTTATTGCTACCACTTGGCCATCTTCAAGTCGGGCTTTGTATACTCTTCCACCTCCTTCACCTATTTGTAGAGACGGTGAGAAATTCTGAGTAGCTTTTGCTACCTGTTGCAAGCTGAGATGCACTGATCCCAGTCTACTGAGTTTGGGGGACATTGAAAACCGAGGACTAGGTGGCACGCGAAGTGGACTGCCCGGGATCTTTTCAGACACAGATTTCACTTCTAAAGAGAACACTGAATCCGCTGCAAGGAAAAAGAATCCACAACCATAGCATTAGGAACAAAATTGCAATTACTAGTTGAAGTTTCAATCATATTCATTACAGATTGCTGCATAATATTGGATACAAAGCAGTTAAATAGAGCTAGATAGTTAGACTGTTAGTTAGTGAAGTTAGATGAGATTTCAGGTTACGAAATACTAACTTGAATTGAGTTCCCTTGAGAGAACGGTGTGTGCAGTTGCTCTCCTTCTTCTCAAACAGCAGGGGCAAAGCAAGCCACAAAATGCAGCAAAAATTCCAGACCCTACCATGACAACTTTTATGTGGGACATCAAAGATTCAGGATCATGTTTTTCACCCCCTGGATTAACATTCTGAGTAGAACCATGGATTGCGGCTTCTTCCTTATCTTTTGTCTGCAACATTTTTCTTCCTTGTTTAAAGGGCAACTGGACTGTGAAAATGAAATTGAAAGGCGACATTTAATGACAGTTATCAAAATCTGAAGTACTTGCCAAACCTACAAAAAGAAAAGGAAATGATACACTACACCTTAATCTAACTTGAGCTCATACCTGCTGAAAGGTCTAATCCGCAGTTATCTCTCCAAAGAAATCCCTCAAAGACGCAACCAACTGCATATTGGTCATGGAGAGCCTTACAGAAGATACTTCTGTCCACTAGATTTCCATTTATGTGAAACGATTCAAGGCCGTCAAAATTTGAATAGGTTAGGCCATTGGCACCACAAACCTTCGACTGTATTACATCCACAGAGGCAAAGGTTCTCGGCGATTGCACTAATAGCAATAAACTTAGCATAGTTTGGGAAACAATGCATCTAAAATCCATCTTTGGAAACTAGAAGATCAAATGCATCCCAAGTTATGCAAGTCAGTGTGAAGCAAAGCTAGAAGAGTAAAGTTGAACAATTACAAAATTCTTGCACCCAATCCTTCTGCAATTCAGCAAACATATTCCACATTTCAAAGACCTAGTAGACAATGTGACAAACCCAGACTGAAAAAATAGCAGAAACCACAAAGCAGTTAAATATTTCAATTCAAGGGCTCAAAATTAAACCAAACAGGAACACTCAGTTCATGAAAACCAACCCAAAAACTCCATCCCAGCTCATTCAAATCCAATTTCAAAGAAGTCTTCAACAATGACCACCAAAGTAGCTTTTTTAACTACACAGCTTGAATTCCCAGCAGAAAAGAAGCTTATATTCCAGTTCATGTATTCAACTTGAATTCTCCTTCCACAGCCAACCATCACAAGAACACAATATCAATTCCAGATGCTCTGAAACCTATAGCTTAAAAGCCTAAATCCCATAAACTCAGGGTGACAAAAAGTTAAAAATTACAAATCCTTTGAATCCACTTCACCAATACCAGAATTGGGAGCAACCCGTTTCAAGAAACAGCTAAAACTCAAAAACCCAACAACTCAGAAACTTCAATCGAAATTTTCATATCTAGTAGTGTAACCCATATCAGAAGATAAAGATCAAACCTTTAAAATGGCCATAACAGAGCCAAGCCAAGCAACCAAAGCACGCGAAATACAGTGAGAGAGAGCCAAACCTGTTGTAGCGGCGGCTGAGACAGGAGACAAATGTTGTTTGGATTGGTTGGCGTGCGTGCGTGCGAGGAATCCGATAAGAAACAAAGGAGACCAAAAGCAAGAAGAAGATGGTGGAGCTGTGACGTAACTCGTAGCCGCCTGTAATGTCCCAAATTAATTCATTAGATGTCATACCACTAACCACTGAGTCTGAGTGTGTTTTAAAAAAATAAAATTAAAAATTATCTCAAGATATCTTGTTCGTCTATAAAATGATTTCACACGTGACCGACGTGGAATTCAAGATACAAGCACAGTTCATTTTCATTATTAATTCCACGTGACGAAAAAAAAATATTGACAAAAGTCACCAAAGCCTAAATATTGATCAACTATATATTTATTTTATTTTTCAACCTCTTATTTTTGTTTTTTTATAGACAATTTGCAATTAATAAATTAATTAGATGTTTTCGTACAGATGTATGATTGACAAACTTTGATCTTGAAATAGGTTGTTTTGTTGTGACAATTTAGTTTATTGTATAATCATAAGAAACTCGGTTAATAATGAAGGTTCCGTGAATGAAGAAGAATGATGATGATGTTAGAATGACGTCATCAGTAATGAATTATATGGTGGGGCCCTGAATCAATAATTGTAACCAAAAGCATATTGGTTTTGTCTTCTTTGTTTCTGGGCCTAGCTCTGTTTAATCTCTATGGGCCTAAATGAATATCCTGTATTGGGCTTAAAGGCCCATATAGTAAAGATCCAACCCACATTTTTCTCATGGACCCATTTTTGTCACTTTCATGTCAATATCAAACAGAAGTTGTACACTAACACATATTAAAATTCTGTTCCCACTACTGTCCACAAGGACTCGCAATCTCGATTCTACACGTCATTGACTCACCAATATATTCCTTTAATTATTGAAAATAAATTGCTTATATAGCTAAGTATTTTGTTGATTGTTATGTATCATGAAGATTCGGTCCAATTAACAAAATATATACATAACATATGTAGTTGTGACTAGTAGACCAAATAATTGAAATTCATGTGATGAGTGCCACGTGTCGATTAAATGTTGGTTTTGTTATGTTTCCATCAATTCAATTCCATGTATATAGTTTAGAGGCCGACAACCAAATTGCAGCTGACCCTTCACTCATACACTTCTATTTCCAGAACTATTATTGATTTTTACAGATGATTCTGGACAGTTTCATGTAAAGTCTCATCCTATTTATTTATATTCACAAATGTTAAAATTTGTAGTGTGTCTTGTCGATGGCCCAGCTCATATTGGTTCAAGTGTAACGCATTTGCATTGTTAATTACATGCAAAACAAGAAAGATTCTTTTGTAATTTGTCGTATGAGATTAATTTAAATTTGGAACTGTTTATGGTGTTTGTTTGTTTTCTTTGCTCAAATAATATTGCTACTATTTGATGATTAATTAATATAATAATAAATTATGGAACTTATGTCTTACGAAAAAATGGGCTTTAGGGTTTTATGTTCTCTCTGGCATTAGGCTTTAGGTTTCAGTTTTAGGGTTCCATTTTTCAGTGGTGCAGCGGCTTCTCTCCTCCATTTTTTCATCTTCTCTCTCTGTTTTCGCTGTTTTTCTGTGAGATTCCTTGGTGTTCAGGGGCTAGGTTGTTGGGGAGGGGTTGGTTGGGGTTTTTGGGGAAGGCGGGGGGGGTTAGTGTGTAGTTGCGGGGG
>JAYMTA010003524.1:0-14093 GCA_036897625.1 Pelargonium cotyledonis | reverse complement strand
CGGATCCAATTATTTTAATGTGGTGTCACCATCTCATTGGTGGCTTAGCCTAAGCCAAAAATTAATTGGCTTAAGCTCTAATGGGAAATGGAGTCCCGGCAAGAATGGGGTGGGAAATAATCTCTAAGCGGGGAATGGGACGGGAATGGAGGAAGGAACATGAAGCGGGGATGGAAACAGGGAATACACAATCCCTAGCCCGGCCCCGTTGCCATCCCTATTTGTTGCAAACTAGAACTTGCAAAATAGCTTGCGGCCTGATAATACTGGTCCCAGGCCAAAAAATAACAACCCGAAAACGTGCAACCCATTTTCAATCCAACCCGTCCGAACTCAAAGTTGGCAATTAAGACTCAAAATTAAAAATTAAAAATTAAAAAAAAAAAAACTAAATTTCAATCCGACCTAAAAGAAAAAATCTACGTGAATTCACATTTTAAATGATAAAAAAGAAAATAGTAAAATTTGATCAGCAGTCCAAAAGTCAAACTCAAAAAGAAAAGAGAAAAAAAAATCAGGCACAAATTTATTGATCTACACTTGAACAAATCTGACTCAATCCCAAATCCTCGACGAATCTTTGGAGCTCCAGTCAAAATTAGTCCTCAATTTCTTTATTTTTTTTTTTATGTAATTACTCCTTAATCTTTTTTTTTGAAATTAATTACTCCTTAATCTTAATTTACATCTAATTTCATAATCAAATTATGTTGCTCTAATACGATACTTTTACTATTTGCCTTATATAATTACTTGAGAACAAATCAACTTTTACTTGTTCATTCACTAAACAACCAAATCAATTGTTCTAATCCAATCATATACTACAAATGATTTTCTCAAATTCGACTAACCAAGAGCTCATCGCTCTCGATTTTATCGCCTCAATTTTACTCGACAAGAATGTATTATCCCAAAACATGAAATGGTTAATGATTAGACATGTTTAGCTAGTTCAAATAACAATCTGTACAACAGGCAAGAATGGTCACAGTTTGCAGTCAGCTAATCCATGACTTGAGGTTCCTGCAAAATCTAAAAGCATTTAACCTACAGATTCTTGACACCTCAGTGTTCGAATTCTACCTGAAAATCTGGATATACACCGACTGGACTAACAAAGCTCGACAAGAAAAGCTTTTAGATAGTGAATAGCAGTTAGCGATATATGCATATATCTTGAGCCTCCGAGACTCTACACTAGTCGGACTGCTCGAATGGGGCGCGAATAAACAGCTGCCCGTGCAAAGTCACCACCGCTGATGTCTGATGTGGGTCTATTCTTGAAGGTAAGCTAACAACCTGTAAATTGAAACGCAGACAGGATAGTGAATAAACTGATATTGACAAGGCAATGACCGCAATTATTTTAGATGATCGCATTGTGCAAGAGATCGAGCACATTATGTGTACAGTGTCTATGCAACATGGTGTATAAATCAAAGCTCACTAAAAATTAGGTTAAAATTCTAACTTGCGCTATCTCGATTCATACTTACCTTTTTAAAGGGTGTGACACCCCAAGGATTGTCAGGATGCTCGGGTTCACCGCTTATAACTAGGCGCCCTGCTGGGTCAGATTGAACCCGCACCTAAGTTTTCAGAAGAACAAGGTAAAGAAAAGATTACTATCCCTCTCGAAGTAATTGAAAAAGTGAAACAGAGAAATGTGATTTAAGTAGCACGAACAATTACCTCTTCACGAAGAAGCCCTGGAACTAGAGCATAGACCTCATAGCAATCTTTCTGTACAAATCGCAAATTTATCCTGATAAGTTAGAACCAGAAATATCCGACACAAACCCATTTAGCTTACATGACAGATTCACTTACAGTTCTCTGCACATTGATCTTCACCCAATCAGCTGGAGCTCCAATATCAACCACAGCTGTGTCCACTCTGTCAAAAAGAAACATATAAACCGATTGAACTTGCTTCTATGAGAAGATCCTAGATTTTTAAGTTTGGACATCACGAGATTTGGATAATTGCACATATTATACAATTGAGAGTCTTAACACAATCTGTGTACAAAAATATATAAAAGACTAGTAAAAATTGTAACAATTAATAAAATCACAAGGTTTTTTCACATAAATATTTTACACTTTGAGGATGTCTGAAAAGCAGTCATAAATCCACACTTTCTGAATTGATTAAATTTGAACAAGGTTTTTTCTTCACATCATCTGGTTGATCTAACAAATTTCCTATGGAAAATAACAGATCAAACATAAAGTATCTCTATATTTCCACCAAATACTTCAAATTCCAATCATCAGAGAACAGAAGGCTTGCTTATAAGTATGATAGAATACAAAGTTATTCTGTCACCCCTTCAAAATTAGCCAAATCTTCTAGAAAATCAGGTAGTTTAGGCATTTCCAATTGAGATAGTAAGGAACTGTAATTAACCATACAGGCAAAAGCATATAGGAATTCTGAAATAGAGCTTCATCAAGTTCTTCTAGTCTGAAGGTATGAGGCATATCATTTTGGAAATGTCTATCCAAAGCACCAATTCAAGGTTTCTCATAAGTACTTAAACTCAACAGGTATTCATGTAGTCCAACAAGCAAGAATTTTGAGGGAACATGAAATGGGAATATAGAATAATATAGTGTGTTTTATAATGATATATTCTTCTTACATAACCATGGACCATCTAGGAACAAAGTTTGTCTTATGCTAGAAACTACAGAAAAAAAAGAAAAAAAAAACAATCAACTTTTTTTTCTACTTAAATGTACGCAAATACACAAAGATGTAATTAAGGAAAGCACCAATCTTGCATTAAATAATTTGTTTGCACATGTAGTCGAATCCACACACACAAAAAAAAAAGTAAAATGAATCTTACTGTGCTTTAGATATTTTGGTGCGTGCAGCTTTGACAGGATTTTCCATGTAAGGCGGTTTCTTACGTTTAATTAAACCTGAGTAAACAGACAAAATTACAAATAGACAATCGATGATTCAAACAATAAAAAGTAATGCTGCCATGATGATAAATCCATTTCAAAGGGGATCGTACCAACACTTTTAAGCTGTTTTTCACGTTTTTGAAGAGCAATTGAATTCTTATCCTACAATTGACAAAAGAGCTGTTAAATAATTATACTCATTATTTCTTATAATGAAAGAATGTGTTGACAAAATGCACGAAGAAAAGAGGATATGAGACATAATATCAACCTAACCTTGATAATAGGGTCGCTAACTTCACCATTACCAAGAAGTCGTTGTGAGTGCCAACCCTGCATAGCACGTGCTGCAGCATCCCTTCGTGCTCTCCCTGAACCGGAAGCCTGATTACCACCATAATGCATAATCAATGTTGAGAGGGCTCAATATATAATTAGATGGCAATTTGACGATTTCTTTAACAAGATATGTAAGGAGCTGGTCAGATAACTTGATAAATGATATAATGGAATTCCATTCCGACACCGTTACGGGCCTTACGGCGTTACCTAAAAGTTCATTTCTTCAAATTTGAGAAAGGTCAAATATTGTTTGAAAATTTCATTATTAACAACTTGGGTATGTGGGTTGAATTTGAGATAACATGGTGTTTACCATCTAAATCTGGATTGATATTAATGCACCCTTGACTGAATTTAGTGTTTCTAAAGCAAACTAGATCTACCACGAGACTGAAAAATTAGCAAGTCTGATACATAAATTACTGGCTGCTGATAAATCCACCCTTTCAAAACCATTTGGACATAAATGCCCCCAATAAATAAGTGCTCCATAGGCACGTGGACGTGGAGAATCATGTGGAAGGGGCAATGAGTAGAACACTTGGATTCTAACACATGGACACCACAACATGTATATAAATGTTAAAATACACATAGAATTATATTCTTAAAAGCTCAGATGTTAGTATATAGTGTAACAAATTATCCAATTCTTGTGCCATTCTTCAAATAAATCCAAAAGGATATGGGTTGGCAAAAAATATGTATAAAATCTTCTATCCTTGAACTTGGAAATCCACAAGAGTTTATATAAGAGCAAATTTTTTTTATAAAAAAAAAAAAAAAGAAAAAAAAAACCATAAAGAAGAAGCCTCACTCGATTACACTCTTTTTCTAGGCAACTCCCAACACTACACTACTACAGTCATGATATGCCTACATATTTTTTATGCCTTCAACCTTTGGGAGAAAAATGAACTCTCATAAAAAATTCAAATAATATCCACAATTAATCAATCCTTGCACATTCAATTTCACATTTTAAGAAAAATGAATTTCGGAATTTCACATCTGGAATCAATTTAATTTTAGAAAGCAAGAAAGCAACTAAAAATGATGGAAGAAAAGAAAACAAAATTAGAGTGGACAGAAACAAAGAGAAGATGAAGAAGAGCAAGTATGAGAAAGAAGATGAAAAGATATTTGGAATTGTTGTTAGTCTTGACTATTACACCTTCATGTACCATGCATTGATAACCAGAAAAGGTTAAGGTCGTTGCAAATGCATTATGTTCACAACCCTCCTCTGTTTTGAACTTTTAGTCATGCCTCAAATCCTCCTCTTGTACCATTTTTCCAGTCTCATTCCAAATTTTAGATATCTTTTTTAGGAATTTGATGGAGGTGAAATTTTTATTGGACTTTAGTCCCTCTTTTTTTTACTTAATGTTGTATAAAATGCATTAAATATTTAAATATTTTTGTAGTAATATAATAGTCATATAACTTCAATAATTAATGTCACTGTAGGCCCAGGCTCATGGTTCGAGAAAAAAGAAGAGAGAAATGTAGCAAACATTTGCATTTAAGACTTTTACGCCCAAAAGGTTTTAAATGGGTGGATTAAGAGTTTGAAAGAGCAGGTGTTTAACATCTGCACCTCAAATGGGATGCTTGAGTATCTGACAGCACACCGCAAAAACATCTTCCAAAGTATCCAGAAAGAATACTAACACCCCTTAAGTGTTTCCATACACTAAAACCAGTTCAATAAGGTATTAAAACAGAAATCATGTCATTTAATGTGGAAATAAATGTTAACTAAATAAATAAATTGTAAGGACAAATAATTTGATTTGATATTGACCTGATTTTCAACAGCTATAGGTTCCACATGTGCAGCAACGGCTACAGTAAGCTCACCACCACTAGTCTTATGCCTTTCATAATCAAGGAGAGCCTGTAAGATGAGAATAATAAAATAACATAACAAATAAGTATGGCTGAAAAGGGTGAAAATCACCATAAAAATCATAGAGCTAGAAGAGAAATTGCACAAGAATCTAAAAGGACAACACACAGACAAACTCTTATAAGATATACAAATCAATTAAATCATACCATTATATAAACTTATATTAACAGACATGTTCACACATACATTCAAAACATGGAGCATCCCAGACCAATGCAAATGAAAAAATTATTAAAATATGAAATTTTAGAATTATCAATCTAAAATAACCTTCTCATAAAATCCTCGGAAGGTCCATGAAACTGTAGTACATGTCCTGCAAAAAGAATCAGACATTCAGCGAAATAAAATAAAAATGTCATCCATAATTGTTGAGAAGATGAGTAAAACTTGATCTACTTTTTTTTTTCTCTTTTTTTTTTAACTCAAAACTTGATCTACTTAGATAACCAACGAAACTGATTTGCACTACAAAAAATGGGGAAAAAATCATTGATCATGCAACTAAACAATACGAGCTATTGGAACACATCTATATGCAATTGTGGTTGAAATCACAAGCTAGATATTGTTCCTTACTTTGGTGGTCTGAAGGACTCTCCAACTTGCCGCCATAGCTTACATGAAGTTACCTAAAAAAACAGAATCAGTAATATTTATGTTCTGTAACATACCAAAAGCATAATTCCCAACAGTAAATTTAAAGCATATATCCTATGAAGGGACACAACAAAATCAAGTGACATGTCCTATGAACAAAAAGATATACCGTGAACAACAAATTCAATCTGAACCTAAAGATGATCAAGATAAAATCAATGCATACCTTGTCATAACCACCCAATTTCATCACAGCTCTCCACAACCTTATACAAATAAGACGTGGCACAAATTAGGCCAAATTACATGCTTTGACAACGTATATTATCAATGAAAACAGTATTTCAATTCTGCAAAATAATATTGCAAAAGGTCAGCCAAAACTTACTTAAGGCAATTCAACCCCTCTCCATAAAACTTAGGAGGCTTGAATTCCATGCTCCTCTCCTTAAAGAAAATTTCAAGCTCCTTCATAAACTCTGATTGATCCTCTTCAGTTCCCGATTCACTACCCTCATAATACAAATGATCATCGTCGGAATGAAATGAGTGTTTTACGTTTGAATTCCCATTGTCTACATGTGCAGGGTTTGGTGTTGCATTGACCCCTTCCCCATTCTCAATTTCAGTTTTTATCTCGAGAGATCCATCACGAGGCATAGCAGGTTCTTCCATATGACTAACAGATACAGTACCCCCATCATCCCGAGCATGACCCTCAGGCAATTCACAAGCCTCAGTTTTGTGATCTATACTTGCTGCTTCAACAGAAACAGTAGTCTCATTCTCTCTGCCAGTTTTACTCTCAGACAATTCTTGAACTTCTTCAGGTTTGGCATCAGAACTGGGTTCGACCTCAGGCTTGACTGAAGCTTGGTCCTCATGTGAAGGAGAAGCTTCACGTGGTTCTTGATTAGATTCCAATTCTACATTCTTATCGTCAGTGGCAGCACCAGTCTCAGACTCAGGAATCAGATGCCCATTTGACCTTGGATTTGCTTCATTGTCAGCCGGAGCAGAATCCGGATCTGAATTTTCACTACCATCCATGTTCTCCTCCAACGACTCGGGAGAATCTTGCTGTTCAGCTTGCCCTAGCTCATCATTCTGTTGTTTGTCCTCTAACCCGCCTGATAATTCCTGCCCAGTGTCCTCATTTTCCTTCGCATCACTCATTTCCAACTCTAAAAACACACCATATCAAAACAAAAACTCACAAAAGTTCTCTACTTTCCTAAAGTTACCAGTATTAAATAAACATCAACAAAAGGAGTATTTTCAATCTCATTCCTTTCTACTAAGCAAATTTTCACCTGCCCCTGCCATCTGTTCCACCAAAACCCTAATTCTTACTCATTATTGACTCCAATCATAAAATTTTCAATAAAAATTTGAATCACCTACATTGCATAACTTAGGATGCAGAGTTGACGGTCTAGGGTTTTCTCTACGATCAGATCACATTATCGAGTTTAAAATTGTGAAAATAATTTTAAAAAAACAAAACGAAAAATATGAAACAGAGGATAACGATTCAGTACCTGGTAGAGAAACCGGAGGAGAACACGGAGAGTTTGATCAGAGAAAAAAAATCCAGACAGAGGAGCTTCTTCTTCAATGGAGCTCGAATATGATAAACCCTAATTTTTTATTTTTGTTTTTGTCTCGGTGAATCTGAAACAAAAGCTTTTGTTGTCCCTGACGTGTTTTACAAAATCACGAAGCCACACCGTCACGAAGAGGTTGTAAACGGCGTCGTTTCTGTATTTTGTTTGGATAAAGTACTGGCCCATTAGGCCCAATAATGTAATGGCCTTGTACAGTTTTGGGCCAGACCATAGGAATGAGAATATTTTTTATAAAAAATACTCAGTGTGTCACATCACATTACATGTCATTTTATATAAACAATTTTTTGTGATAATATTAGAGACATATTATTGTGATGCAAAAAAATTTAAAGTGCTTAAAAATATGTTACGTCATCATCCGAATTATATACGAGCAAGTACTCAAGACAAAACGTGGAGGATAAGAAATTGTCACCAGAGGTGACGCACGACCATGGCTAGTGGTCGGGTGCCATGTGGTTGTTGCTACGGTCCAGTCTGTCCAGTCTGCCCAATTCAGCGTAATTCGGTCTAGTTTAGCCTAATACAGTACGTGAAACATCTAATCCAACTTACATGTAACCCGGTCCATAATCCAACTCAATCGGCCTATGCCTTGATTCAACGTATCTGAAGTATGTCTTTTACTCGTATTGAACTCCACGTTACTCTACATCAATCACGTTAGAGAAGCTTCTACCATAAATATCTATAGAGTAGAGGTACAAACACACTCAGACACTTATAAATTACTCTTACAAGTCTGGTTAACTCACTTTTTCTCGCTTACTCTCACAATGAATGTGAATTCTAGTGCAACGCACTGATTTTCACTTAACACATTTTTTCTTTTGTAAGACAACGACTTTAAACCCGAACTAATGTGAACTGAGACAATTAATCTACAAGAAATATATTGTTTTCTACCAGCTGAGCTACTCAAAACATCAGTTACTTGTATGATCTGAACAGCTTTTGTTCTCTCTAGCAATCGTGGATCGTTACTTGGCCATATCAATCACACTCCGACACTTTCAAGCAAGTTTCAGATTAGATCGGATCAAATTTTTCGTACAAAAATTACGAATCGGATCAGACAAACCCGCTCTTTTTTTTTGCCCGTAAATATGAATGCAAGGAATGTGCTTCATTTTTTGGTCTAATATTATTGGAAAACTTCGATTAATGTATCAGATTTGCTATATCAGTTGGCTCTTGTAAATTTGATGCTTATATTCATCCTTAAATCTTGATCATTCTTTTTGAAACATCGTATATGTTGATGTACATCAAAGAAATGAGACATGTTATTGATGAATCTAATTCTAATATGGAGGATACGGTTGCTGAGTGATGAAGATCGAGGCTTCAAAATATTGGGAAACGTGCGGAAAAACCGCAACGAATTTTACGACGGAATGTTTGTTGCAAAATAGCGAGGTAAATTGAGGGTTGAGTTTTGCTACAGAAGTCCATCGCAAGAAAACGGTGAAAAACCGTCACAAAAAACAACAGCGAATGTTGGGAATGCTTACGGAAGCAAATCCATAAAAAGACCGTTGCAAAATGTAATGAAAATAAATTCTTGTTGCACGGGATGCGAGTGTTGGATTCCGTGTAAAATATGCAAATTTACAATTGATGCTTTATAGATAGACTACTCAAACTGTATGTCTCAAGACACTTTCCGGTGTTCATAACATTCGCACTCATCGTCAGGCTCACTCTATACATACAAACGGTACACTAACATTGCTTATTAACAAAAAAAAAATGCCCTTATTTACCTTAAAATACTTTTTTGAATGGTACACTTACCGTTAACTAAATATACAATATACCTTCAAAGAGTTTACAATTTAGATCCGAGCTTGAGTCTTCGCAACCCACAATTCGTGGTTAACGGTTTCAAATCACGTTATATAAATAAATAACGTAGTATGGATCCAAACTTGGGAGTCTTTGACGAATATGCCCTCAAAGAGTTGCGAACATTACCAAGTCTACTCTCATCTCTCTCTCTACCCTTATTGATATCCTAGTATGATATGTGGGTCACATGCAACAACAAGCACCATTCATGAGTTCCTATATAATTCATTCCATTAAATAAATAATTAAAAACTTGAAACTAAAGCATCTTCAACTTGGTGATTTGAAAAAAGTGTGAAAAGAAAAGAGATGAAAATAAACAGCATCTTTTGGTTTGGTGATCACAAATTTGATGGATTGAGAGGATATACAAGAGCTATACGTACAATATCTATAATAAATATTCCTATCTTAAGTGAGAAACTTCAACATATTTGAAATAAACATATGTTTTACGTTTATTCGATGTAGATGTTACATACTATGTTTTTTCAAACTGATAAATATATATGTAAATTCACCGGTGATACAAGAACTTTGTTTAAACCTACAACATTACGGTCAAATGTGTTTCTAGCAAGATTGCAAGAGGTTTCTGATATGTTTGCTCTACAAGTTTGCAGCAAAATCGTTGTCATAAACTGCGACAAGTTAATTTAGGACAACATTTCCTTCGTATGATATTTGTAGTGTTCCCTTAGAAAGAAGGATTTTTTTTTTTTTTTTTTTTTTTAAGGTAGAAAAAAGGATGTTAAATGCTTGGTCTGGTTGGCAATCTCCATGAAAACATTTAATGGAGGATAAAAGATAGGGCATAAATATTTTCCATATTCCTTTCTTTATTTGGAAATTATTGAGAGGTAGATACAAAAAGACCATTTATATAGAAAAGTAAAAATTAGTGGGGTTCCGTCAGAAGTGAATGAGGGTGAGAGGAATGCTGGTCAGAAGGAGGTGGTGTCGGAGGGGGCGATTGTGCCTAGCGGTGTGGGTGTAGAGTGGCCCAGTGATACAGAATGAAGCTGGGGTCCCAGCCCCTCAGTTAGCTGTTCAGCCAAAACCAGCGAATGTGGGGTCGGGTGAGTTCGCGGCTTGGATGGTTGTCCCGCGCCGGATGGATAGGCGGAGGAAGAATCCGGTGAGAGGTAGGGTTGCAGGAAGTGTTCTGGATACGTCGGCCTCGGGTTCTCGCTTTGCTGCTCTAGCAGAAATGGAGATTGATCATGTTGGCGTTGATGCATCTGGAGGGGTTGTTCAAGTTGCTAGTAAGAGGTTGACTACTGAGTCAGCAAAGTTAAGTGGGAAGAAGGTCGACGGGCGACTGGCTGGGGGACGTGGCGGAGGTCGGGGTGGTAGAGGTGTTGTGGCTCAAGCTCACGGTGCGGGCCGGGGTGCTGGAAATCCGACTTTGGCCCCGCGTAAGCACGATGGCAGTCAGGCTGCGACCACTTCAAAAGGGCTGGCGGATTCGATCCGAGCAGTGGGGAAACAGCTTGCTCTGCATCACCAGCAGGTAACTGCCCTTACTCCTTTAGCAGATGTTACGAATCAAATGATCTCGAATGATAAGGCGAGGTTGGAGGACCCTAATTCCTCCAAGACTTCCCAACTTTTGTCTAAATGAATATTCTTTTTTGGAATTGTAGAGGCATGGGCCTCAAGTCGAAGGCAGTGGTGGTTAGAGATTTGGTTCGTTTGTATAAGATTGATATGCTTTTTTTGTTTGAAACTCGAATCAGTGGTGCTAGGGCTGATAGGGTGATTGGTTCTTTGGGGTTTGATCGCTGGTTAAGAGTGGATGCAGAGGGTCGTTTTGGGGGTATTTAGTGTTTGTGGTTCGTGGCTTTGGGCTCGGTGGAAGCGGTAGGTTGTGTTAAACAATTGATTCACTTGGTGGTTTCTGATGGCAAATCTCAGTCTTGCCTGGTTTCTTGTGTCTATGCAAGCCCTAATTGGGAAACCTGGAGGATGTTATGGGAAGCGATGGGTCAATTGTCGGGTTTGATTGATTTCCCGTGGTTGGTGGAAGGGGATTTCAATAATGTTTTAGGCGATTCGGAGAAGCAAGGAGGTCGAGCTACAAATTCTCTGAGGTGTGGTCAGTTTAAGGACTGGATTGATGTTGGCAGCTTGATCGATTAGGGTTTCTTGGGGCCGCGTTTCACTTGGACGAATATGCAGCTAGGTAATCGCCGTATTATGTGTCGGTTGGATCGTGCTCTTTGCAATGACTCGTGGCGGTTTTTGTTTCCGGAGGCGGGGGTGATTAATTTTTTCTGGGATCCATTCGGATCATTGTCCGGTCCTTGTCCGATGCAGGGGGGCTGTTAGGGGGCACGAGTAGTAGACCTTTTTGCTTCGAGTCTATGTGGCTGACTCACCTGGACCTTGGGAGGGTGGTTTCGAATGCTTGGTGTGATGGTTCGAATCAACTCTCAACTTCTTCTCTGAGCAGTCTTCAGTCAGACCTCAAGAGTTGGAATCAGTCTGTTTTTGGGAATGTGTTTGCTAGGAAGCGTCGGATTCTAAGGGTCCTTGAAGGTGTTCAGAGTGAGCTTCAAGAGAGCTGCTCGGAAAGCTTGCTGAGACTCGAGAAATCTCTGTTATACAAATATAACACAGTCCTTGACCAAGAAGAGAGTTTGTGGCTTCAAAAGTCGAGGAAAGACAGACTTGTGTTGGGTGAGCGTAACACGAAGTATTTTCATCTCAGTGTTTTAAATCGCCGTCGTCGGAACAGGGATGATATGTTGCAGGATGATAGTGGCATGTGGGTTGATGACCCAGAAGAGTTGTTTTCTATTGTTCAGGCCTATTTTCGTGGGGTGTACAGTCCGGATAGCTCGGGTTTGGTCTCCCCAGGAAGACCGTGGATAGGTAGATCCATAGCTGAGTCTGACTGGGGGCTGTTGGAGCAAACCGTGGCTGGGGATGAGTTCAAAGCTGCCCTGTTCGGGATAAAGCCTTAGAAGGCGCCCGGTCCGGACGGGTTCCAAGCTGGGTTTTTCCAGAAATTTTGGGCGATCTCTAAAGGGTCTTTGATCCGTTTTGTCCAGTGCAGTTTCGAGACCGGTGAGTTTCCAACAGATCTCAATAGTACTTTCATTGTACTGATTGCGAAAGTCCTGGTTCCGTCGGTGTTGGGTGAGTTCCAGCCTATTAGTTTGTGCGGGGTCCCTCTAAAGGTTTTGACCAAAGTTCTGGTGAATAGGCTTAGGCCGTTTCTTCACGATTTGGTGGCTGAGAATCAAAGCAGTTTTGTGCCGGGCAGAGCAGCTAGAGACAACATCATTGTTGCTCAAGAGTTGATGCACTGCTTGAAGTCGAAGAAAGCAGGGAAAGGTTTTATGGCCATTAAGGTGGACTTGGAGAAGGCCTATGATCGGGTGTCGTGGAATTTTCTGAGAGAGACGTTCGTTTTCTTCGGTTTCCCGCCCTCCTAGATAAAGCTTATCATGTTTATTGTTTTGGAGGTCAATATGGACATGTTGTGGAATGGGTCGCCTACGGGTTTTTTAGGCTTTCCCGGGGCCTCCGTCAGGGCGACCCGCTCTCTCCCTACTTGTTCATTCTTTGCATGGAATGTCTTGGCCAGCTTATCAATAATTGGGTGGGTACTGGTTCTTGGGTTCCGATGACCATTACCAAAGATAGAATAGGGGTCTCGCACCTCTTTTTTACCGATGATTTGTTATTGTTTGCTCGGGCCTCTTTTGATCAAGCCGTGGTAATAAATAATGTTTTTTTGAAGTTTTGTGAGTTGTCGGGTGCTCGGATCAGTTTGTCTAAATCCAGGATGCTGTTCTCACCGTCTGTTGTGTTGGGTTTGAAGAGGCAGATCTCGAGTACTTTGGGCATTACCGCGACGGATGATCTGGGCCGCTATTTGGGCATGCCGTTGCATTGTAAGAGAATTAAAGCTGCTGACTTTAATTTTTTGATTGAGAAGGTTGGAGCGAAACTCTCGGGTTGGAAGGCCAAACACCTTACTTTGGCGGGTTGGGCTACTTTAGTAAAGTCAGTTACTTCGACGATTGCAAACTACACTATGCAGACTGAGTGGCTGCCGTAAAGTACGTGTGATGCTATTGAGAGCCTTAACAAAGGCTTCTTATGGGGGGCTCAAGGGAGTAGAGAAAAATTCACTTAGTTCATTAGGATACGGTTCGTCTCCCAAAGACTAAAGGTGGCCTAGGTATTAGGGACACCCGTTCTGTGAATTTGGCTCTTCTCAGTAAGGCGACGTGGAGTGCTATAATGGAGCCATCCTTGTTATGGGTTCGGCTTATGCAGGAAAAGTATCATCGTCATGAGGCTGAGGTGGCAGCGGCTGGTGCGCCAGGGGCGTCCCGTGTCTGGTCCAATATTACCAAGTAAGGCCAGCTGATTGAACAAGGCCTTGTTTAGAGGATAGGGGATGGTAAGTCCATTGACTTCTTTCATGATATTTGGTTGGAGGGGCAATCTATTACTGATCATGTTAATGAGGATTTTCCTTATGGCATGAGGGTCAAGGATTTCTTTTTAGATGGTGGGGGATGGGATGTGCAGCTTCTGAGTAGTATTCTTCCGAAGGAGGTGGCGGATAAGGTTGTGGGCAGTCCTGTTCCTATAATCGGTTGGCGGCCGGATAGGATTCTTTGGGGGGAGATAAGTTGGGTTCCTATACTGTAAAATCCGCTTATGAACTCATCACTAGTTCAGTGGGTAGTGTTGACAAGAAGTGGGACAATCTCTGGCGTACTCCGGGGGCAAGTAAATGGTCTCATTTCTTGTGGCTGGGGCGGGGAGGGGAGGGGAGTAACATAAACATTGCATTTGCATATTTT
>JAYMTA010003523.1:0-14095 GCA_036897625.1 Pelargonium cotyledonis | reverse complement strand
CTCGAAGGTGGTAGGCATATTCTGCAAGAATATATAATGCTAAGTTGAACTTGCAATAGCAAAATATGTACTAAATCAGGCAAATAAAAAGGACAATACTAATGGAATTTGAATTTCATTTGTGTGCAAAACGGGATTAATTCGGAAATCTATGAATTAGTTATAACAGCAACACATATGGGCAGTTCTTGGATCGCAAAAACTAACATATGTACACTGATAATTGTATGAGCAATGGAATCTGAAATGAATATGTAAATCATGCAAAATTAAAAATATATGAAATGTGATAGCAGATCAGCAGCTAGGAATGGATACTAACCAGGAGCAATATAACCGCAAGAACCAGCAATGACAGACATGGATTTAGCTCCCTTTCCAGTAGCATCAACGACCTTGGCTACTCCAAAATCTGCAACTCGAGCCCCGTAATCCCCATCCAACAAGATATTGTTCGATTTCACATCTCTGTGAACGATAGGAGGAACACAATCATGATGCAGATAAGAGAGACCCTCAGCAGCATCTAATGCAATTTTATACCTTGTTGGCCAATCCAACAAACCACCCTTGCTACTATGCAGCAAATCACCTAAGCTACCATTCGTCAAGAACTCGTAAACCAAAAGCTTGCACTCTCTGGTACTACAGCAACACCATAGCTTAACAATGTTCTTATGCCTAATCTTTCCCAGAGTCTCAACTTCTGCATCGAATCCATCGTCTTTAACTGGACCCTTCTCAAGATCCCCATTTTTCAACCCTCCCCAAAGCTTCTTCACTGCAACAGCCTCTCCATTGCTTAGCACAACTTTGTAAACTTTCCCGGAGGCTCCACTTCCAATCACATTATCTTCATCGAGGCAATCCAAGATCTCGTATTCGCTGAAACCCAGTTTATGAAACGACATCAATGTCCATTTCGACTTGTCAATAGCCCTCTTGGCAATCTTGAAACTCCTGTATTTGAAGTAGAACCAAACCACACCCACAACAAACACTAACCCTGCAAGAACGAAGATTGCCCGAAGCAACCAGATATAGCCCTGGTTCCTAACATCTTCGTTGCCATCGCACGAACCATCCAAAGCTCCGCACAAACCGGGATTACCAAGAAAGCTATTCCTATATATTCCAATACCCAACAAAGGCGGAAGATCCCCGGAGAGCCTGTTATAAGACAAATTGAGCTGATTGAGCTTCAGATTCTGAAACCCAGATGGGATTTTCCCCGAAAACTGGTTCGATGAAAGATCAAGGTAGTTAAGCCCAGTCAACTTCCCAATTTCGGCAGGTAGTTTCCCAGAGAACTCATTATTGGCCAATATCAGCTCATTGAGCCTCTTCCAAGACTCAATTCCACTTGGTAGCTCACTGGAGAGCTGGTTGTTTCGAAGATCAAGCCTTCCAAGCTGCCCGAGATTCACAATGCTGTTAGGTAAAGACCCACTTAACTTATTATCAGCACCCGAAAAATCCACAAGATTATCCAACCAACCGATCTCCTCCGGTATAGATCCTGAGAAACTGTTCTTGGATATAACCAGAACCGATAGATTTGTTGCAGAAGCAATTGTCTTTGCAATTGGACCGGACAGCAAGTTCCCAGTGAGCTCCAATAGGTTCACATGAGGCAGCCCCCACAACCCCTCCGGAACTTCGCCGGACAACCGGTTGTGACCCAACCGGAGACGAGTCAAGGACGTACACTCGCTTAACGTCGCCGGAATTTCACCAGAAAACGAATTGGAAATCATGAGAAGCTCCTCCAACTCACCCTTTTCACACAGATTCGCCGGAAGAGCGCCGGAGAACTGATTGCTCGAAAGGTCTATCCACCTCAGCGGCGAACTCTTCCCGAGATTTTGGGGCAATTTCCCGGTGAGGCTGTTCCTGAATAACCTGAGCTCGTACAAATTGGGCGATTGTGCGATTACTTCCGGCAGGCTCCCGACCAAACGGTTCTCGTAAAGATTGAGACTCTCCAGCGGTAGCTGACACAGCTCCAGCGGAATGGTACCGCTCAACTGGTTCATGGACGCATCAAGCAGCCGCAATGCCGTCAAATTAGACCACCGGAGCGGCAAGTCTCCGGTGAGGGAGTTGTTGTAGAGCTCAATCTGCACCACATT
Source organism: Pelargonium cotyledonis (assembly GCA_036897625.1). Lineage (NCBI taxonomy): Eukaryota > Viridiplantae > Streptophyta > Magnoliopsida > Geraniales > Geraniaceae > Pelargonium > Pelargonium cotyledonis. The sequence continues at coordinate 11,963 of JAYMTA010003523.1, read as the reverse complement.
GGTCAACCCAGAAATGGAATCCGGAATGGTACCCACTAAGCCATTCAGCGCCAGGTCTAAGTCCCTGAGGTTCTTGAGTCGACCCAGCGAGTCGGGAATCTGACCTACCAAGTTACAGTCAGTGAGCCAGAGCACCTCCAGGTTCGTCAAGTTGCCGAGCTCCGGCGGGACCTGGCCCGGAGAGAAGGGATTGTAGGAGAGATTGAGCATCTTCAAGGTGGAAATGTTGCCGAGAAAGGAGGGCACAGTCCCGTCGAGAAGGTTGTAGACAAGGGAGAGCACCTCAAGGCTCTGGAAGGCCCCAAAGGAGTCGGGAATGTCGCCGGAGAAATTGTTGCCGGTGAAGTCGAGGTTGCGGAGATCAGGGAGGAGGCTGAGAGAGGGAGGGAGAGAACCCGTGAGGAGGTTCTGGGAGAGATCGAGGTGGCGGAGGCGGGAGCAGGAGGAGAGGTCGCTAGGGAGCGTGTCGTTGATGGAGTTGTTGAAGAGGGAGAGGAAGATGAGGTTGGGGAGGCGGCAGAGAAGTGAGGGGAATGGGCCGGAGAGGGAGGAGCTGGAGAGGTCGAGGGAGACGACAGAGGAGGAGGCGTCGCAGGAGACGCCGAACCAGCTGCAGGGGTTGTCGTGGCGTTCGTTCCAGGAGGAGAGAGAGGAGAAGGGGTCGTCGAGGGAGAGCTTCACACTCTGCAAGTAGAGACCTTCTTGGTTGAGGGAGAGACAGGTGGAGAAACAGAGGAAGAAGAAGAAGGAGCTGAGAAAAGGAGGCATTTTTGGAGAGAGGTCTCTGGTAGATCAGAGACCGTCGTCGTCTACTTGGGAGTGAGGTGTGAGGTGTGAGGTGTTCCAGTTTGGTGTGGTGTCAAATATGTGTGTGTGTGTAGCTTTTGTTTTTGTTTTTTAAATAATGCTTAGACCGTCACGCTCTATGGCAGTGTAAAACAGAAAAATGATAATGTTTTAGGCCTGTGATTGAGATTGAGATTGAGATTGAGATTGAGAAAAATGATAATGTTTTGTTGGATGCTATATCAATGTAACTTCTGCTTCAATCAACTCTACAGTTAGCTCATCCGTGTTGGGCATTGGGGCTCCCCAACTCATGACTCAACGGTTCTAAACTTCAATCTTAGCCATATGGTTGATCCAACGGTTCAAAGACGAGCAGCACCTTGTGTTATTATGGAAAAGGGTAAATTACATATTTACCCCCAGTTTAACACATTTTACCCCTGAATATTTTAAACTATTGAAACTCATTATTGGCTACTATGAACTATGTCAAACATCTTTCCGTCCATTTTTTTCGTTATAGTTAACGGAATATTCCAAAAAAATGACAACTATCTTCCATGGACGCCGGGCGTCGCCGGCCGTGAGCCTCGTCCAGATCCAACCCGACGGCGATGAAGAGCCATAAGCCTCGTCCTCGCAAGCAGATCTTCAAGTGTCATCGATCTTCCATGGACGCCAGCGAGCTTTCAACGAAGATGCAAAGATAGCCGCCGGAGACCCCCACCGTGAGCTCGTGAGCCGGAGTCGTGGAGTAGATCGACGGACACCTCCATCTGCATCTTCTGTTTCCTCTTTTTTTTTTTTTTTTTTAATTTAAAGTTAAGGGTTTGTTTGGTGGTTGTTTATTTTTTTTTATCTATAAGGGTATTTTGGTCATTTGTACACATTGAATGGAGTTTTAGATGAAAAAATGGACAGAAAGATGTTTGGCATAGTTGAGGGTAGTCAATAGTTAGTTTCAATAATTCAGGGTATCCAGGGTTAAAAGGTGTTAAGTTGAGGGTAGGTATATGTAATTTACCCTATGGAAAATTACTTCCTCGTACATTATCACTTCAAATAATTTAGCATCCAAAAGCATTTTCCAAGACAAATGACCCCTACATTAGCATATTCCTCGTATTAGAAAATACCGTGAAATAGCATACTTGAGAGAAGATGATGAGATGAAACAAGTTTTCATCTTCCATCTTTTAGTTTTCTCATAATAACATATCAATGGTGATATCGTCATTTTTATGGTCAACTATCATATAAAAATGGGTCAAATATCGAAGTCTTAAGCAATAAGTGAGCTCAGCCTAGATCTGGTAGCGATTCGAGGCGGAGAGTTGAGGCAGTGGAGAAATGAACAATAGATCTAACCTGGTATGATCAAATCTAGATTGACTCATGATGAAGATGGTCGGCGGAGGTACAAAAGTAATCTATAGGAAGTGAAGCTCGAAGATGGGGCTCTTCGGTGTTGTCGGATAGGGCTCTCGGTTAAGGTTAGGGTTTAGTTCTAGGGATTAGGGTTGAGGGTGCCCCCGGGCAAAGCCTCGATGATGGAGGCTAGTGGAGGACGATGATTCAGAAAAGGGACAATGTGAGGATAGAGGGAGATGCTGACGTCGAAACGCGAAAAAGTGTGAAAGAAAAATAGAGATGGAAAGAGGCGGTCGCGGTGACTATAACAGAGCAATGAGGGTGACAGAACTGGTGGTTGTGGACGAAGATGAGAGGGTGATGAGATAAAAGCGAGATGGAAAAAAGGGGGGGAAGTGAACAGTGAAAGAAAGAGGAAAAATGAGAATCTAAATAGACTTATCATTAATTTTTAAACACATTTACGACGTCATTATGTCCACTTGGCGTCAAAAATTAGTGTGAGCTGATGTTGCGTCCTCATGGACATCACAACGTTCTAGTTAGAAAGATTTGTGATGTCTACGTGGACGCAACGACGTTGTAAAAAAAGTTTTTATGCCGAGTGGACGTAACAACGTTACACCCTATTTTTTTATTATTTATTTCTAATAAAAATGTGTTTATCAAATTAAATTTCAATGAACAACTTAGACGAGAATTAAATATGTATATTAATATAATAATAATTATTATCCTAGAATTCGAATTTAAATTAACAAATAAAATATGTTTCTAACAAAAGACTTACAAATGAATTTGACACTGGCATGACAGAGTTTTCAAAAATGAAAAACCCTAATAAGCCCCAGCAAACGGTTCCTGCCGCCTCTAATCGCCGTCGACGGTCCACTACAGTCGACAGGCGTGGTTGTCGCAGCAATCGTCTCTCTCAGTCATCGCAGGATACCCTCTATTTTGGTATCCTCCCCCTTTCCATGACCCCAAGATGGCTACAAAGAATTGTGCGGCTTCGAAATGCATCCTGTGCGGCTTCCATCTCTAATGTGAAATGCATTCTGTGTGGCTTTTGAAATAGCTTTTGGGCTCAAGAAAAAATTTTCTAAATCTTGGGTCATTGGAATTGCTCTTCATGCGGATCGGCTATCCTCTTTGGCATGACTACTTGGCTGCCAAACAGCGACATTCCCAATTACTTACCTGGGATTTAAACTTGGCTCTAATCCAAGGTTGTTCAATACTTGGTTGGGCATCATTGAGAAGTTTCGGAAGAAGATTGCTATTTGACAATCCAAATATTTATCATTGGGAAGTAGAATAACTCTAATTGGCTTGGCTCTTTCTTATCTCCCGTTATTTTACACTGGGTTGCCCCAATCATGTTTTCATTTACTGGTTTCTTAGCCTACTATCTTGGAAGGTGTTAATTCAAGGTGAAGAAAGCTATGGGATGCGACCAGTTTAGCATCGTTATGGTTCATTTGGCTTTGCCGAAATGGATTGATTTTTCGTGATAAGTTCCCAACAATTGAGTACGTTGTTCTTCGTATTCAAGCTTTTATCATGTCTTTAGTTTCCTGTGATGATCACTCTTTTGTCATTAGTTTCGATTTTGTTTCTTGGGTGGTTGACCCTATCTCGTGCCTGAGTTAGGATTAGTGCACCTTTTATATGTACTTTTATTTTTTTACACCTTCGGGTCGTATAAATAAAAGGTATTGCTCGCTGATAAAAAAAAAAGTTGCTACTAATCGGTGGCAACAGAGGAAGAGGGTTTGCCCGGATCAACTCTTCGAGTCGGGCCAATATCGTAGCCTGAATATGTGGTCTAGGCATGCATTTTTATTCTATCGTGATAGTCTAACATCTCGACGACGTCTTGTCGAGTCATGTCATATGAAAGTAGACGATTACCGTCATCGGAGACATGATGAATGTATCTTGATCACTTGTTGAGTCAAGGGGTTGTAGAGTGAGGTTGTGCGGGAGCATTCAAGCAGAAAGAGTCCGCGCGTACCGGTGGAGAGGCGAGTACACACGATGTGCAGACAAGCGCGGACGAATGCAGACGGACGCGTACAAATGCGGGCGGAGTGGTCGCGTACACTCGGTAGGGGCGTTGAGGGTGTGCCTCTGGTAGGATCGTATGTGTCCAGTAAGAGATAAGAGATGACATATCCAGTAGGAGGTTACTCTTTAAGTAAGAGCTGACTCTTCCAGTAGGAGTAGACTCTGTTGGTAGGGACTGATTTCTCCAATACATGTCCAGTATGAAGAGACTTATCTAGTAGTTGGGCTCATGGGCTTGGGTATTTCAACGAGATTAATCCCTCCTCGCAAGTGGGCTCTCCACGCGGATTGAGTTTGTCCTCGTAGATGGGCTTTCCACACAAATCGAGCCTATCTTTGCGGATAGACTCTCCACGCGAACTGGGCCATCCGTGCGGTTTGGGACTTCTTGCGTGCGTGCCTTTGGTATGGTCATGATTTGATTTGGACTCGCTCGACTTCGACCCGGGCTTACACTATACCAAGAGTCCGATAACTAATTCATGTTGACTTTTCACTCGACTAGGTGGGTCATGTGTCACTCTATCACTAGTCGAAATATTTATATGTTTTTGTGCCAAATCACGTACAATTTTAAACAAAAAATTGTGTTTTATTCTATAAAATTTTAAATTATGTGGTCAACAGACACCTTAATCACTGAGTACAAAAAAGTCATTTTCTTAATAAAAAAATTATACTATATGTTCTTGACGACTACAATAATGAACTGCAATGAACATATTAAACATTTATCATTGTAACGAATACGTAAATGTGAAGTGTCTTGTTGAATTTAAGAAATTTTAATCGACATTTTGTTTTTTATACAAAAAGAAAGGAAAATGATTGATTTGATTAATAAGTATGATCTACCTAACGGAAAGAAAAATGATTGATTTGATTAATAAGTATGATCTACCTAACGGAATGTGAGCATGAGTATGTTGTGAGAACGTGGGATGTCAAAAAAGAAGGTAAAATTTTACCATTGTGTTTGTGTAGTATTGGTGCGTGTGAGATGAAATGTATGTGATTTTTTGTGCGGAAATGAGTGTGTTTTTTTGGAAATAGATGGAGTGAAAATTGGTATGAGTGTGTTTTTGTTTTTAAGTTATGAGAGAGAGAGAGAGCAAAATGAGTTACTAGCTATTCATGTTGTTTTGGTCCATGCTTTGCTTTCAGGTCAAATTGAAAGATATGAATGAATATAAGAAAGAAGAATGAGTATAGTATATCATTCATGATCACAAACATCTCATTCAAACTTAAATATAATATGAAAAAAATATTATTATTTGTTTTTAATTGAAAAAATCTTGCACATTTTTAAAATCTCTAGTTTTTCCTTCTTCTGAAATCTGAATTGTAAAGAACAATAATATTAGCTATAATTATATCGGATAAAAAACCAATAAATATTTTTTTCCTAATAAATTGCAGCTATGGCCAAAAAATTACATGCATGAGTGTAAACATTAAAAAAATAATATAGTTGATGCGCATGTTTTGACCGGGGTGAATGCAAGCACATTAGGATGTTTAGGTGTTGGTCTTCTTGTCCATGTATGCAAAGGTGTTCCTAAACTATTCTTAGTTTTTTGTTGAGTGTCGATCCACGTACATAGCTTGATGATGTTGGACGCTTGAATTCCTAGTACATGTCACCTGCAAGGACCAAGACACCAAAGAACGATGACCAAGGGTTGGGGATCTGAGACACAGCCTTAGGCATGAGAGTAAGTCCATGAAGATTCTACGAAGGCTCTAGAGCTTTTTAGGGAGAGAGTATATGAGAGTTGTGAGAGAGCTCTCCTTCTCTTTGTGAGATGAGGTTTTTATACTAACACTTTTGGGATGCCACGTGTATAAAGTGATGTGGCAGCTTATATGACACGTATATTTTACATATTTTGTGGTTTAAAATTAAGTTTAAACGAATTAAAATCTGTTGTATATGATACCACCACCTTTCCATTAATTTATGCCGCGAAACGTCTAGTATATAAAACATACTATACATGTGCCGCATTGTAATTTGATTACCTCATCAATTGAATAATTGATGTGTCATGTCTCTACATTTGCCACATTAATGTTTTACAAAGTGTCTGTATGTAATTTGAAACATATAGCATTAATCTTAATTAATAGTCCCTTAATTAATATTCCACATTTTACAACAGTAAATAGCAAGCAGTTCGTTATTAAATGGATGGTGTAGCCAAATAGTTATAGCAAGAAATAATTATAGATATACATGTACGTACAAATACAAATAAAATTAGAATATGGGATGGGTAGGTAGGATATAAAGTAACCAAGAATAGAATTGATTTGCACTAAAAGTGGTGTCATAGAAAAAGCAATAAATATCCATCAATTCTTCATAATTATAATTGGAGGTTGTTGTCCAAATTATTAGCATAAATAAGAGTGTGGTGCAACCCAACCCACTCTATTTATTCACACAACAATTACTACTTCTTTTACAGTCATAATTAATTACTCTATATCTTTTATTTTTGTTTAGCAGAATAATATCACAAATTATTTTAGAGTAATAAAATGGAAAAAATATTTGAAATAGTCAATAACTATTTGCTGCATTTCAAATTAGTCCCTAAATTTTATTTTATTTCGAAGCAGTTCATTTAAGTTTATTTTATTCTATATCAGTCTCTACCGTTAAATAAACTAAAGGGTTATGTCAAAACTAACTAATACCGTTAATTAATAATTAAAAATAATTTATAATATGATTTTACATTTTTACTTTTCATATTTTATAAGCTTTCAATTTATATTGATGCTACCACAAAACTCAAAACTCTCCCGACCTAAGAGATTGTGACACGTGGCCACCTCAACGCCACGTAAGCAACCCAACTCCGAGTCAAGTAGCAATACTCGACCCATGACCTAGAAGACTTCAAAGTCTTGAGATCACGCAAACAAGGTCTAGGAACATACTCAAAGAAAACCGGGGCAAACAAGAGCACCCAAAAGGCCTCAAAAGGTGGAGAATGTACAGGACAATACAATTGTCGCGAAAATTGTGCATGATTGTATGGCCAGACAAGCCCCCTTCAACTGGATCCGGACAAGCATGCTCCTTCTGCTCCACGAAGACCGACCTCAATCCTCAAGACTCGCACAGACACCTCCAAAGGCTTGTAAACCTTGTCCCCCGTTGCTCTCACCACGTGTCGCTTTGTGAGTCGTTTTAAGACTTATGATTTTTTGGGTAACATCAGTTGCCCCATACTCCTAGCGACTTTGATTTATTGGTATCGCGTTGGAGTAAGGTGGTAGTCTTATGTTGGTTTTTCTTCGTTGGACCTTCCATGGAGGTTTGCTGAGGACCCTTGGGTCTTGTTGTCTTCGATCTTCCAAGGGGATTCGTTGAGGAGCCTTGGGTCTTGATGTCTTCAATCTTCCAAGGGGGTTCGCTGAGGGCCCTTAGGTCTTGATGTCTTCAATCTTCCAAAGGGGTTCGTAGAAATTTTTAGAACTTTTTAGAGCTTCCTTCAATTAATAATGGAATCAAACCATGGTGTCGAGACATGAAAATCTATTCTTCAATGGTGAAAAGGTAGGGAAAAGCAAGATTGTTGTTGCTTCAATAGGGGAGTGGTGCTCTTATAGCTGCTCGTCTCACGGAGGTTGATGAGGAGGCACTTGAGGCTCTTAGTATTGGTGATTCTGAGGACCACTAAAGGGAGGATAGAACTTTCCTAACTCTTTTGTGCAAGATTGCACTTCATCGGTGCTTGGGTGATTGATGTATTACCCAAGTCATTTTACACTTAGGGAGAAAGACTTGAGTCTTGTGCTCCAAGGGGAGGCTTGTGCTCCGCGAGGAGACTTGTGCTCCAAGGGGAGGCTTCAGCTCTACGAGGAGGCTTGTGCTCTATGAGGAGGCTTTTGCTCCAAGGGGAGGCATGAACTCTGCGAGGAGGCTTGTGCTCCATGATGAGGCTTGTGCTCCACGAGGAGGCTCATGCTCTGAGGGGAGGCTTATGCTCTACGGAGAGGCTTTTTCTCCCCTTTACTAGAGTCGCCTGGTACGTCCACCTTTGGAAGGGAAATTGGGGGTTTGGAGTGTAACCTTGCCCCATTTGTGTGTTTGAGGTCATCCATTGGTGGATGGCTATGGTCTTCAGGGATGGCACCCCTTGAGGTGGATTCTCGTATTAGAGACATGTAATTCTTGAAGTGTTGTCTCGTTTGAGGGCAATCATTAGTCTTGGGGGCATGTCCCCTTGCATGTTCGTAGGGTGCGAGGCAAGGATGCGCACATTGTAAGGTATGAGGCTAGAGTGCACACAAATGCTAGGTTGATCCATGTTGTCAAGGCATGGTGATAAGTTCTTCAATGGCGGAGTAAATCCACACTGTCAAGGCCTAGAGGTTAATCCTTTGATGGTGGAGTTGACCCTAGGTTGTCGAAGCTTGAAGGTCTATCTTTCAATGGTGAGGTTGACCCATACTTGTCAAGGAATTGCGATCAACTCTTTGTTGTTTGTAGGTCTCAACTGAGAAATACAATTCAATTGAGAAAGACAATTTCATTGATTGAATATTGATAACAATAAGGGGTACAAGATGTTTCTTGGTTGAATTCTCCCTCTTTTAGTTTCGTTTCCACAAACTTCTTGAAGTAATGACAATCCTCAATGTCGTGCCCCTTACCTTTGTGCAATTTCCACCACAAGTTCTTGTTGTTACTTTTCTTCTTTTCATATACCAATTCATTGGAGGGATGAGATTCATCCAAGTGCGGGGCTTGTTTAAGCATCTCTTCGTATGTGGTGTTGAGGTGAGTGTAGCCAGTGTCTCCTTTAACCTTTGTTGCTTTGTCCCCTTTGGGAGCTTGGCTTGTGTCTCCATTTGTCCCCATGTTGTGGGTGTGTTGGATACTCCCAAGCATGTCTTCCATCTCAACATGGTTATACGCTATGCTGAGCATCTCTTCCTAAGTCTTGGGTTAATCACTTGCGAAAGCAGCCTCGACGAAGGGGTTTGTCACTCCTATCCTCAATGCGGCCATAATAATTATTTGAGAACTCAATGGAAACATTCGTTAGCAACCCATAAAAGTCCATGTACATGGAAAAATGCAAAAGCAAAAGATGAAAGGAAGAGAAATAAGCCAAAGAATACAAAATATAGATGAACAAACCGAAGGGCACAAGTACAACCTACAACCAAAGAAAGTCACTTTTTATAAACAACACGTAGCAAGATAGGATTAGCTATTGCATTAATTACCAAAAGGCTCTTCGACAACAGTACCCTCTTCGAAGGAAAGAACCAACTGCAAGAAAAGAATGAGGAGAATAATACATCAAATCCCTATAAAGAACAAATAGAAGAAACTGAAAGAGAACAAGCTTATCCTAAACAGTCGGGCGCGCAACACCCCTACGAAGTTCTTTGGACAGATTCTTCAGTGTTGGTAGAAGATGGAGACAGGTCAGACCTAGGCAAGTCACTCGAAGGTGAATCAGAATATCGAAAGAGAGCGGCAGGAGTTCTCAAATCCTTCAAATGCTTTAGAGCTCGGCCCATCAAATGGTCAACCTCACGCTCGAATTGACATTGTACCCAACGATAAAGAGAGTTCAAACAAGAGGCAGATGTAGTCAGATGGTTCAAAGTTGAGCGGTAGTTAGCCAAGTTATTTAGTCGTATACCCCTTCGAATAATATACAACTCCACAACTTTCTTAGCGATGGTCTATTCAAGGTTTTCCAATAGATTATTATCAAGAGTTGACAAAGAATTATTATTAACCATAGACCGCTTAACATCTTCACTCTACCTAGAAGTTGATCATTCTCAGTGCACAAAGATTTATCTTCATCTACCAAGTCTGAAACCTCATCCCCAATCTTTAGGAGAAGTCTCACATTTCACCTGAACTCGTCTTTCGCCCTAGCAAGAAGAGCGTTGCGTCTACTTGTCGATCAGACTCATAACTTTCCAACAAAGAATAGTCATATGACAACTGAAGAGTCCCAATCACTTAAAAAGCCAGCTCGTTACCCCATCACCGAGCAAGAAAGCTTGAGTGGGCTAGCCACAAAGGTGCAAACCTTAGATTTTTCTCCTCTCCAACAACGCCGAGCAAGGGGTAAGAGGCCGACTCCTACTTAAACCGCCATATTCCCTATAAAAATAAGAGACAACCACATCGTCTTTGGCGCCATTGGCGGGGGATGAACCACCGACCACTTCTTTGTTACCAGTAGGGAGCAAAACAGGCTGAGACACCTCTCGCTCCCAATCCGCCAAGGATACTCTAGACGGAGAAGATGAACTTGCCACTTTCCTTTTTTAGTGACCGCCATAAATAGGGGTAGGAACCAAGACATGTTGGGTCAAGTGGATAAAACACTTTGGATTCTCTTTGAGGTCTTAAGTTCGAGCCTTCTTGTCGACGGTATGAGGTGGGATTTTCAATTGATATTGGAGGGATCATATAAAGAAAAATGAGAAGAGATTTCGTACGAATAAGTGAAGTCATAGGCATCACAAATTTCGTACGAGATGATCAAGCGATTCACTGATGTAACCTACAAACCCGTGAAAATAGCACACCCCAATAAGGAAGCGGTTTATAAACCCTTGTTGACTACTCGCGAGCGAATTGCCTAGCTAGGGAAAAGGGCAAGTGTTGGGCTCGCTAGACCCAAGTCAAACCCGAGTGACATGAATCAGGCCCTTGAGAAGGAAAGTAAAGGACCCTTCCTTTTCAGAGTCGAAGGGAGTCTAACGCGACTGCCGAACGTAGGAGGGACATCTGGTTTCATTCGTGGAGCAATACTTGCTGGCCTATCCATCTCGAAAAAGGATTAATTTAAATGTAACATGTATTAAAGTTGTTGATCACATGCTTATAGCGGGCCCACCTCAAAAACTACACAGGTGAAACCCAAAAAACGTGGCATTTTATTAAATCTACATATATATGTGGTAAAGTTGTTGATGTTGTATTAGGAGTTGCCACCTCATCAACTTAACACTTTCTAGCTCTCTCATTGCATGACTATTGGTATTTCATAGGTTACAAACATTCATCTCATTAACTAATAGTAATAACTAATGTATTTAGCTATGACATTCACTATTATATATAAGATATATTACAATAGATAAAGACTACTCCTCTAAAAAGATCGATTCCTTTAGCTATATGTGCTTCAAGAATTCGAAAGTTCATAAGTCATTTGTTTCTTTTATTCCTCTATAAACTACAATGTTTATCATACTATTTTATTCATTATTTCATAATATTTAGCTAATAGCATCCAAGAATCATTGAAATGATATATTAGATATCTCAATTTGTTTCTTATGTCTAACTTTTTTTCCCTTTTCTCTTTGAAATTTTAGGTTACACATCTCATGTATATGAAATGCTTCAAGTGCTGTTTCAAGGCGAATATATTATTCCAAAAATCATTGTATTACATTCACCTTTTCTTTTCTTTTCTTATTATTCAACGTTTCTTAAATTTTATCTAACAACATCATAGAATCATTGAAATAATATATTATATATCTCAATTTTTTCTTTATGTCTCACTTTTTCTATTTGAATTTTTAGTTGCACACTTCATGTACATGAAATGGCTAAAGTCATATTTCAAGTCAGATTATTTCACTACCAGATTTGACCCCCATTTACAACAGTTTTAAAATATTGTTGCTAGTAAATGTTACAAATAATCGTTTCAGAGTATGTA
>JAYMTA010003522.1:0-14101 GCA_036897625.1 Pelargonium cotyledonis | reverse complement strand
TCCGTCCCCTCCCTTGCGTCGTCGATGACCTCCTCCCCGCCGCCTCCTCCGCCCCTCCCGGCGGTTGGGCGGCTCTTCACAAGATCTCCGTCTGCTGCCCCGGCCTCCTCAGCACTGGGGTCCTCCTCGAGAGCTCCGATTTCGGGCTCGAGCGCGAGCTCGGACCCGACGAAATGTACCAGAAACCGGATATAGCTGTTGAGCCCAGCGCGACCCATGTTGGTGAGCTCGTGGCTTCTGGTCCAGAATGTTCTTGGTCTCTGTTCGACGATCTTTACTTCGATACTGTCTACAACGCTAGCGAGACCCAAGATGGTCCCCAGATCTGTAACGAGCTCGAAAATGAAAACGAAGACGTAAAGGCGGGTCAGGTGTTCTCGTCGTGTAAAAGAAGAAAGCTTTCGAGGTCGATGAGGTCTCATTTGGCTTCTGGGATCTGGAACTTGAGCCGCGAGCAAGGCAACAAGCTTCTCGCGAGCCGGTTTCGAGCTGATAGCTTGTACATTTGTGATTGGCCTGGTTGTGTTCACACAGAGGAGAAGCGAAATTACATGCTGTTTAGAGGCATTTTCAAGGATTTTAAACGGTCTCGGGTCTGGAGGACTATCAATGATGGGAATCGGAGCAGGATCGATGTGAAATGTGCGTTTTGCTCGTGTAAAGAGACTTGGGATCTTCACTCTGCGTTCTGTTTGAGGAGGGTTTTCGGGTTTCATGACGATGGCGAACCAGTTGTTCGGGCTTTTGTCTGTGAGAATGGTCATGTCTCTGGAGCTTGGACTGAGCTGCCATTGTACACTTAATGGCCATGGACCTCATGGCTATGGGTATTTTACTAATTTATGCTCATTTATGTCTTGTGGCATATGAGTTTAGATTTTGAAAAAAAATGTGCTTATTGTTTTTTTATGGCTTATTGTTCTTGTTTAGTGTGCCTTACATATAAGAAGTGATTGTTGCCTTTTGATTTATGATATTAATAAAAGACTTGAGTTACTTGAACCGGGAATTTCTGTTTGGTTTCTTCGGTTTTTGCTGTTTGAATGTAGAGATTATGATGGGTATTTTACTGCTCATTTATGATATTGTTCTTGTCAAGTGTTCTTTACAATACAAGAACTGACTATTGTTTGAGTAACTTGAATATGAGTCTTGCAGTTTGGTTGCTTCGGTTTCTTTCTATTTGAATGTGGGGATTGCTAATTCATGGTCAGTGCTGTTATTGAAGCTTTCTGAGCTTTTTCGTATAGTGGTGCGAGTTGAGATGTTTCATTAGTATGGTTTCGACATCTTCGCTTTGATTAATTGTTTTCCGCTCTTAGAGGAAAAAGATGTGACATCGATTTTCTGCTATTTGAATGTGAAGATTGCCAATTGTTGATGAATGCTGATATTGAAGTTCCTGAGTTTTTACGTGGTGACGCGAGTATAGTTGTTTCATTAGCATGGTTTAGATGTTTATGATGTCTTCAGTTCGATTAATTTTCTTTTCACTATTAGAGGAAAAAGATGTGACGTCGGTGTCTGCTATTTGAATGTGGAGATTTCTAGATGTTGATCGATGCTGTTATTGAAGTTTGCTGAGCTTGGTAGTGGCTATTCAAATCTAGTGTTTCATAAGTATTACGGTTTTGACGTCTTTAATTTGATTACTTGTTTTTCTCTCTTGGAGGAAAAAGATGTGACATCAGTATATGCTATTTGAATGTGGTTATGTGGAGATCGCTAATTGTTGATCAATGCTGCTGTTGAAGTTTCTGAGCTTTAACATGGCGATGCAAGTTTAGATGTTTGATATGTTTACTGGTGTGAGGGATATTAGTAATGGGTTATTCTCTCGTAGAGTGTCTTGAAATAGAGTTATCGCTTTTTTTTTGTGTTTGGTGTCTGCCATTTTGCTTGCATTAAAGTGAAAAAAGAGGTGACTAGAAGACGCATACAATACAGGATCGAAATAAAGCCCTTGGATTCTGTTCAGTTCTGAACCTTGCTGAGATATGCCTGGTCTTTCTGGTTCTCTTCTAAATCTTAGACCATTTACTTCACATCCAAAAAGACACTATCCATGACTGATATGGAGAGAGGGTAAATAAGATATTCGAAGGACCAATTCACATTCACTAAAACACTACCCACACACTTATCACAGGATCTGTGGACCACAATTTTTGACAGCCTTGCATTCGTGTTTTTGCTTATATACAATTTGCACAGCAGATGAGTCTCCGTCATTGATGTCAATAGACTCGTGTGTTGATGGCATTTCCTAATTTAGGGTTGAATTATTAGTATTTAAATGTGATTCAGGGCCCACTAACACAATATTTGTCTGCCTCAGAAATTTGAAACTTGCCAATCTTCTATAGCAATGTATTTGTCCTTCTATCTTTAAGGGCATTACTAACGAAAAGCCATTACTGATAAGCGCCAAATGTTGTGAAAAACAGAGAAAATTGATCCTCGAGAGTTAGAAAATGTTGAGCCTCTCTTTTTTGCTTATTATTCTGCTAAATATAGATGTGCTTGTGCTTAGTGCAGATGAATTTAGCAGATATGACTTCCCCGATGGCTTTGTTTTTGGCTCCGGTACTTCAGCTTATCAGGTAAGTTGCTCTATTTCTTGATAAAATAGTCCGTAGAAAAACTTAATATTGAACATGAAAGTCTGAATAAGTTATATGTTTATTTGTGATGTATGAAAGGTGGAAGGAGCGGCACAAGAAGATGGGAGGACTCCGAGTATATGGGACACCTTTGCTCATGCAGGTCATTTTCTTCTATTACTCTCTCAATTTCCTCCAAATTGTCTATTGGAATAATAAGCATAAATGAACGGACATATGAAGAATGTTTTGGTGGTTAAATGACATTTGCAACAACTAATTGCCCCATGCAATCAATCATTATTTCATTTTTAAAATCAACGAAAATTTTCCCTCTTTTCTCATGTGCTGGTTCTGTGACCCAAATGATTTCATCAATACCTAAATTACCCTTCAAAATCCATTCAGTTTTGCATTTTAAATAATTATTATGGATCACGTGAGTAATAGATGAATATATATGGGATTATGGGGTCATTAGCTGTAAGTTGTAACATAGTGAAACATGGGGCAGTCATGTGATTTTAGCCGATAACAGGTATATATATTTGTAATTACTCGTTCCTTCTATAAATATGATGGTTGGGTGTCCAACTTCTTGAAATTTCAGGGAACGCTCACGGGACTAATGGAGATGTAGCATGTGATGGATATCACAAATACAAGGTGCTTATGAGACCTTAACTGTTAATAAAGTCGTGTATTTGAGTTCAATATCAATCAATCCTGCTTGATATTGAGACATCGTCGTTACTAGACTTTTGTAATATTCTCGCAGGAAGATGTCCAACTCATGGTTGACACAGGCCTAGATGCGTATAGATTTTCCATCTCATGGTCAAGACTTATTCCAAGTACAATGACTAAACCGTCTCACTTTGATAATGACTAATTATTGTGTTTTACCCATATTTTATCGTTCCTGTCTTCTCTTTCAGATGGAAGAGGACCCGTCAACCCAAAGGGTTTGCAATATTACAACAACCTCATCAACGAGCTAATCAGTCACGGTTAAATCAAAATTTCATTCTACAAGAATCATATTGCTGACCAGCTTATTGCTGACCGAAATTTCATTTTGCTTCTTTATATTCATACAGGAATCGAGCCTCATGTTACATTACACAATTTCGATCTTCCACAAGCACTTGAAGATGAGTATGGAGGATGGGTTAGCAGAAAAATTGTGTATACTTTCTTTACTTTGTCATTTAAATGTGGTTAGCTGCTAGAGGTAGGGACAATAGTTTGGGTCATGCTCGACATGAATTTAAGAGAGTTTTTAATAACTCACCTATTAAAGGAGAAAATTGTAATTTGTTAGACATAACGTGTCAAAAGTGACCCATACAAACTATATGAGCTAACTATATTGGATCGTGTCTCGATCTCTGCCCATTTATTTGAACACGTCGTGTAGTTTTGAACCAGTTATTTAAACATGTTGATTGTGTCGTGTGAACCCACTTGTAACAATCGGGTTGTGTTTGGGTTGACCCAAATGAAGGGACATTGTCTATGCCAGTCACAAAATAGATCCATGGATGTGACTTCAATCTTTTGATTTTCTTGCAGGAATGATTTCACAGCTTATGCAGATGTGTGCTTCAGGGAGTTCGGTAACAGGGTTCCCTACTGGACTACCTTGAACGAGCCCAACGTGTTTGCAGTTGGAAGTTACGATCAGGGGCTTTCCCCACCAAGACGATGTTCTCCTCCATTTGCAAGCAATTGCACTAAAGGCAACTCCTCAACTGAGCCATACTTGGCTGCTCATCACCTCTTGCTGTCTCATGCATCGGCCGTTACATTATACAAGAAAAAGTATCAGGTATTAGTCTTTTGAATCTATCTCTTTTATCGATTTCTTCAACTCTCACATGCCATATCTACATCAAGATTGCTGTAATGTTGAAACTCACGTACTTGTGTTGAGAATTGGGACTGTAAGTCAAGCCAATCAGAATATAACACTTCCTTAAATTTCAACCATACCCAATCTGTGAATTTGTGGGCGTGGATACAAACAGGGGTATTTATAGTCAAGGTAGCGAGAATAGGCGTGGGACCTTTGGTGGGACTCATTGTACATTTGCCCGGAGGTCATCAGCCTAGCTCTGATAAAAGGTTTTTGTTCGGTCAGGTGGGCATCACTATTCATTATTCTACGTGTAATGGTTGACAATGCAGGAAAAGCAGAATGGTTTTATCGGGCTAAGCGTCTACGCATTAGGAGCTGTTCCTTCAACAAATTCCACAGAGGATGTTCTTGCAACTCGAAGATTCAATGACTTCCTTATTGGTTTGTATGTCAAAAGTCAAAACCTAAAATCCTGTTTCTTCCTCTGCAACTTATAGTGCAAAGAACTTTTCTTTTTCCTTTAAAATATAAACAGCGCGGAGAATTTTCGTTTTGTCGGTGAAGAAGGGTTTAATATGTAATTTTCCTAGAATAATGTTCTGAGATGGTTCCGTTGGTTATTTAGACCGCAGTGACCAATTATTGAAACAAAATGGATAATAGATGAACCGTTTCAAAATATTCTCCATTTTCTTAAGCGTTTTGCTCATTGAATTTATACATTTGTTTCCACAATCTATCTGTGCTCATTTTCTTAAGCTTTTTGCTCATTGAATTTGTATAATTGTAGGGTTATGCATCCCTTGGTCTTTGGAGACTATCCTACCATAATGAGGAAAAATGTGGGCTCAAGACTTCCCTTCTTCACAAAAGAGGAATCGGAGAATGTTAAGGGTTCATTTGACTTTATTGGATTGATACATTACGCTGCAGTTTACGTCAAAGACCATCCAAGCAGTTTAAAAGTAAAGAACCGAGACTTCAACTTGGATGCAGCTATAGAGTTGTCATGTAAGTTAACAAAAACACTCTTATTGTACTAAACTCAATGGAGCCCGACTTCAGTCCATGAGCATACTGAGAGGTCTAGGCCTC
Source organism: Pelargonium cotyledonis (assembly GCA_036897625.1). Taxonomy (NCBI): domain Eukaryota; kingdom Viridiplantae; phylum Streptophyta; class Magnoliopsida; order Geraniales; family Geraniaceae; genus Pelargonium; species Pelargonium cotyledonis. Next base: position 8,542 of record JAYMTA010003522.1, on the reverse strand, counting down.
TAGGGTGTCCACAATTGGGTCCGAACTGAAAATTGGATTCAGTCCGGTCCCGGTTCAATCCAGTTGTTTTCGGTCTGGTTTGTCAGTCCAAAATTTGTTGAAGTGTTGACCCGATACAGTGATGCATCGGGTCAATCATATAGTTATTTTAGATACTCCCTTTGTCCTAACATGAGTGTCTTTTTTTCATTTTCTTTAGATAGTTATGCATGAATAACCGATAATATTCCTAATAGAAGTTTAGTTAGAACTCATTCAGTATGCCAGACCAACTAACTGATATCTCTGGTTGTGGCAGATAAGCGGGATGATATGTCGGCTAATGAGGTAAACACTGAAATGAAGAACTGTACTGATGAGTTCATTGAAATTGGTTGTTGTGTTTCGGTTTATAATTGTTAAGGAATCTCGCATCGCACGAATGTGAAGTCACTAAGAGGTGACAATTCAGATTTCGGATTGGAATTTAGTGAAATGTGCTGATTTGGGCGGTTTTGACCGATCCGATCCGAAAATTGGTCGGATTGGATTTCAGATGCCCGAGGGTTTGGATCCAAATTGCCAGCTCTAAGTCAGTCATTGGATATTCCATCTAATACCTTAAGTCTTGGGGTTGGAGTTACGTTTAACAATAATTAATTTGTTTCATTCAGCTTCGTTTTACCCCATGGACTATGCAATTGGTGCTGGAGTATTTCAAGCAAGTTTATGGCAACCCACGTACTTACATTTACGAAAATGGTCTCTCTCTCTCTGAGATTGAAAATGTGATTTCCTTTTCAATATGGTACTGTTTGGATTATATCAATTCAGGAACGAGATTCGAAATGAGATTCTCATTTTTCATGTTTCGATTATGTGTTTTTGGCCATGAGAAGGATGTTGGAAATTGGAATGGGAATCTCATTCCCGTTACCATTCCAAAAAAAAAAGAAAAATCTAAACGCTACCATTATGCAATCAACTGATCGGTGAAACTTGGTTTGGCATTCTTATTAGGTCTACCAACGCCAAGAAGTTCATCGTTGGAAGACACCTCTAGGGTCAAGTATTTGCATGCATACATTGGTGCTGTGCTAGACGCAATGAGGTATGCTCTCGTTAACTATACCATAAGATTAGGAAGGAAACAAAAATTAGATCCTACGGTAGTTTTGCAAATCCATGTCTTTTTAGACGAGTTTATTTGTACGGTTTGCGATCATAGTTTCAAGTAAAGAAACTGTCTTTATAAATACATGACTCGACTCTCTTCAAACTCCACATAAGTGAGAGCCTCGTGCACTAAGACACCTTTTGTTAGTACTCTATCCGTTCAATAATGAGTGTGTTATTCAACTTATTTTTTTCCAAAAATCAAGGATAATTTGGAGATTGCTTTTGTTGCAAGAAACTTGTTATTACTAACTTATACAAAATATAAATAGGACTTATCACTTTGTGACAACATTTAGGCCTGACAATTTGGATCCTAACCTGCGGGCACCTGGAATGTGACCCGCATTTTTGCGAGTGCAGGTTGCATAAAACTGGATCGATTACATTTCGGGTGAGGTTATGTATTTTCATCCTAAAACCGACTCAAAACCTGAATGGGACACTCATTTTCTACGGGTAGTATTGTCTTTAGATTTTAACCTAACTACTAGTACTATTTTATTGAAAGGAACTTTCATTGAAGCTGAACATATGATGGGTCAAAATCCTATTACATAGGTTCTTTGAAATGATCAAAGATTGTTGTTTTTTACTTGTCTGATATAATCTTAAATCTTTTCTTCGAAGGAATGGATCGAACACAGTTGGATATTTCACATGGTCTTTCATGGATGTGTTTGAGTTATTTGATGGCTACAAAACAAGCTATGGTCTCTACTATGTTGATTTTGATCATCCGGATCTCAAAAGGTACGCTAAGCTCTCCGCGCACTGGTATTCCCAGTTCTTGAAGGGAAAAAACATTAATCGAGATCTAATTATCGATCATGCAAAGAATTCGGGACAATTTGCCAGTTCTAGATAGTGATTGCTCATTTGTGGGTAAAATATATTTGCACTTCTTAAACACTCGTCTTCTAGAGGTAGTACTTATTCTATTTTTGTTTTCGTTAAACAGAACGGAATATAATATGTACCTGTATGAAGATTCTGATATTGAATAATTCAAAACTTTCCGTATTCTGTCACCGAGACCTGCATTTTTCGAAAAATGACTTTCTGTTTCGTGCTAATGCCCGAAGCAAATTGCTTCTGTGCTATAGCGAAGTGAGAAAAAGAAAAAGATGTTAATGTTATCAAGAAAAATGAGAATTAGATCTAGCTAATATAAATCATTAGTACATGCCAATAACAAAAATAAATGTTGTATATATATATATATATAACATTCTAATTAAAAGACCGGTAAAAGAACCGGCTCGCTGAATCTTAAAAAGCTCGGCTTGTTTATTAAACGAGTCTGCACCTAGACCCGAATTCAGCACATTTCCTGCAGAATCAATATATGTATCGAGAGCATCAACAATGTCGATGAATAAGCAAATCCATGCTCAGAAAAACTGTCCTGTATAAGCATAATTATTCAACAAAATAGTCTTTTATAATAAAGATTTCATAGTTTCCCGATGAAATTTACGGGCAAAAATTGCTAACTTTGCACAAAATAACCAAATTGTTTATCGAATCTTTGATTCAGTTCCTCTCATTGAGATCCAGACACAAATTGTTCAAAAGTTCATAACAATTTGTGTTTGGAGGCTATGGCTACTAATTCCTCCATGACCAGTGCCTCGGAAAGTTGTTAGGCTGGTTTCCGGGATCAGCCCCGCCTGGCGCCTGATGAAATAACTGCCAATCTGGGTCATGAACTTGATGCAGAGGACTTCCGAGTCCATGCACATTCTGGCCCGAAGAACTTGGAGGGAAGGTATAGAAGTTGTTGCCTTGGTCGGGTGGGAGTGCCGGAGCTACTGCAGGCATGCCCCTCCTAGTTCCAGGGATGAACCCATCCCCGTGATAGACGACACGGGAAATATGCACAGTCTCGGAAGGCCGAGCATTGCTGCTCAGATGAGGCACGACCGAGGAGACAAATGAGCTCCCAGCTCCAGGACCGGACCTACAAAGAATAGGCGTTAATTTTGTATTTAGATGTAAGATGGTACACAAAAAGAAAACAAGAAAAGGACGGCTACGTTCGTGTACAGTCTTAGCGAGCTAAACTATGTTCATCGGGTAACCGAGCAGAACAAAATGCATCAATTATAGATTAGATCCTTACCCATGACCAAAGAGGAATTGATGCCCAAAAGATTGGGACCGAGCTAGCTCATCGGACTCATTATACATATATCTCCGTGAAGCAAGTGCCACTGGAGCCGTATCAACACGATTCAAGAGCTGATGCGCAAAAGATTGGGATCTAGCTAGCGCATCGAGCTCGCTATGCATTTGCACAACAAGTGCAGTTGGAGCCGAATCAGAACGATTCATTAACTGATGTGCAAAAGATTGGGCATCAGACTCACTATGCATAGATCTCTCCGAGGCACGTGCAGCTGGAGCCGGATCAGCCCGACTCGTGAACTGTTGTGCAAAAGATTGGCCTCTTGCTAGCACATCGGGATCACTATGCGCAGATCTCTGCAAACCAAGTGAAACTGAACCCGGATCAGCACGATTCATTTGGCCGGCGAATGGGCGGAAAATATAGGGATCGTGAGCCCAAATACGGGGATCAAAAATATCGTTGGGACCCGAAAAGTCATTCCAGCGATGATTGAGGTAAGGATCGTCAACGCCATCAGCAGCGTTTGAGGAAGGTGGGATCAGCCTGAAGTTTGCCGCCATATACGATTGAGGAACAGAGGAGGCAGCATGATGTCCATGAAGGCCATTATCTGTGTTCAAAATATGTTCAATATCGGCATATTGCAATCAGAGAGAAAAGGTAAAATAGTTAAGAGGTGACCAGAAACACTTACTTGTGGCTGAAGGAAACTCCGCTCCCCTGAAAGATTTAAAAGCAATAACATGTCAAAGACGTAAAATTATATGACATAATGTGACTGCACCTTATTTTTGGCAAACAATGTGAAGATGCCTAAGCTTTCGGGTGCACAGGGCTCCTACCATTGTGGGGTTAGGGTAGAGCCGGTAATTCTAATATCGGGTTGAAAAGATCTCAACTGAATCTGACCCACAAGAGGTGCGGGTTTTTGGTTTATAGTATAAAACGTACAGGCTTCCCAACCTAAACCTAATCCTCACATCTTTCATAGTAACTACCATAGGCTATTATGTGCAACCTGAACCCGCAAAAATGAAGGTCACATTTTAGGTGTATGCGGGTTTGATTCAGTCTTTCCCCTGCTCTGAAAAGAGGATGCTTGTCCGACTCAAACCCGTGACCTCAAGGTCAGAAAGGCATAAACAAGTTAAATTTGTTGAATGTTTTCAAGAAACTACCACCTCGGTTTCTACATAAGTGTTGCATAATAAGTGTCATTTCACGACTTCAATGTAAAAGTGCACCATACTTTCCAGTTATATCCCTTTCATCATTGGTGAGTTGGGAAATGAATACTACTAAAGTCTTAACGAGTAGACAAATAACTAATAAGTAATTAAGGTTAGTTGGGTCATTTCACACAAATTTCTTAACTCGTGTGAATAACCTTAAAACGACAATTATTCAAAAACCTAGGTACTTGTGACATATCAAGTTTTGATGGCTTAAATGCGCATTAAGGTAACTTTGGCTGGTTTAAGTCTAATCGGAACAACTACCCATGAAAAACCTTTCTTTGCTGTTATCTCGAGAGATGTATTCATGTTGTTCGAAGGAATTATTCATTTCCCGAAAGCAACAAATATAATGCAACGAGTAGTGCCAATCTAAAATCGTGTGATTTTTGAACCATATAACATAAAATCTTGCTTACCCAAATGATGAACGAAGCCTTGCCATAGTATAAGGACACCATTGAACCCTAAGTGGCTACAAAAACCATAGAACAAAATTTTAAGGGTGTTCGAGAAATCAATAAGATGCCAATCATTCATATCATAAGGCTCTGTATACATGAGAGATAAAATTGCATCTCAAGATCCAACGTGATCATGGATTGAGTGGCGCAAATTGACATTAAAACGATATACAATTAACGAGAGCGTAAAGTATGAGTAACCGTCGCAGATTGACATTAAAACGATATACAATTAACGAGAGCATAAAGCATGAGTAACCTAGTTTTACCATTTCTGCATAACTTTGATCATATAGATCCTCTTCAGCAACCAAAGCCTCCAAGTTCATGTCGAGAACTTCAGCACCAGTGGGCCCGCTTGCCCTGTTTGCCCCATTTGCCCCGTTTGCGTATAGCCATTGACCCTTCTCAACATTTCGGCAATTCGGGCATTCCATTGCACCCTTCATATTAAATGCCGAACCAATACAATCTGCAAGATTGGCAATTGAAATTAGTTGTGGCCTAGTGCACGAGACTCCCACCAATGTATGGTATGGGGAGTGTTGTTAATATACGCAGCTTTAAACCCTACTTTTGTAGAGAAACTATCTTTCCACTCACCGCAATGTCAGAAGGAGACAACATTATGTAGCGCCAAGGCTTAAAAAGCGATGTAAATTTAAAACTCATAAAGTATGGGTAGTTATTGAAGATCGCATTTGATCTTTGACATATCGAAAAGGAAAGTAGGTGTAATTGCATTATCTAATCAAATAGAATAATAAATGCATCTTGCATCAAGGCGAGGACTATCCCGAAAATGGAAAGCCTCGGAAAGGTAACTATGTGAGTGAGACCAAAATTGATAGGAGATTCATAAATATTCTATGATGTTATTGCCAAAAGAATGATCTTACGCCGCCACAACAATATGGCCATGCTACGTGATTAGGTTTTCAACAATCATGCACGCCCCAACAAACGATCTTTTCAGCCTCTACAAACCAAAGCCAAAAACCATTGTCCCTAACCCAACACCATTTGAGCATAAACATTACAACGACTCTCCTTCCATAGTCAATTGTTGTTCGACTTTCAACATTGTACCATAATAATCTTATATTGAAAGCCCTAGTCGATACTTATACCTTTCTATGCTCAACCAAACTATACGTTAACAATCTTTCTAGCTCCTCAACTAGTCTACTTCAATTTTTCTCCCCTACCTACACTAATCCTTCCAACAATACAATGTCAATCTTTCCATTGCCTGGTGTTCCTCGACTTTCAACATTGTACCATAATAATCTTAAATCCAAAGCCCCAATCGATACCTATACCGCTCTATGCTCAACCAAACTATACCTTAATAATCGTTCAAGCTCCCCGACTATTCCACTTCAATCTTTATCCCTTATCGACATAACTAATCCTTACTTCTCATAAACACGCAACAAACGCTCAAACAAGTAGTGATCCACTGATATCTAACTCAAAAACCTTCCATAATCCACAACTACACACCAAAATTCCCATGATTCCCAACTAGATGAGATCTCACTAACAACTTCACCGCGATTTCCATTATTTCTCCACTGAACTCAAAATCTCCCATGATCCCCAACGAAACACCAAAATTCACACTACTTCCTCACCGGATTAGATCTCACTCACAGCTTCAACACGATCAAACTTGCACCAAAATTTACATGATTTCTCCACTAAACTCAAAACCTCCCATAATCCACAACTAAACACCAAAATCCACACTATTTCTTTGCCGGATTAGATCTCACTCACAGCTTCAACAAGATCACAATTGCACCAAAATCTCCATGATTTCTCTACAAAACCCAAAACCTCTAATTATCCACAACTGATCACCAAAATTCACACTATTACCCCCACCGGATTAGATCTCACTCACAACTTCACCACAATCACAATTGCACCAAAAATTCCATGATTTCTCCACCGAACTCAAAACCTCCCATTCTCCACAACAAAATACCAGATTTCACACTATATCCTTACTGGATTTGATCTCACTCACAACCACAATCAATTTGCACCAATTCCTTACTAAACTCAAAACCTCTCATAATCCACAACTGCATACCAAAAAACAATCCAAAAATATACCAAAAATAGGCTATGTTCACAACTGGAAACCTAAAAACATGAAGAAAATGAACTCTTAAAGCTTATCACTATCTCTTCCTTTTCACCTCATTAAATATACAATCTATACAGTTCCCAACAAATAAAGTGGGAATCCACAAAACCCAGTGATCAAGTTTCAACAAAAAAACATATTTTTCTGTTTTCGATCCAAACAAAAACTAACTTCAACTTCAAGCCTAAAACCCAGAAAATTAAATTAAAAAACAAAACACAGAAGAATTTTGAGAAATGCACAAAACCCAGTGATCAAGTTTCAACCATCACACACACACACACACACACACACACACACACAAAACATCTTTTTCTGTTTTCCATCCAAACAAAAACTAACTTCAACTTCAAGCCTAAACCCAGAAAATAAAATTAAAAAAAAAAACAAAACAAAACAAAACAAAAACAGAACAAAGCATAGAAGAATTTAGAGAAATACCCAGATGAAATTCATGACCACATTGGAGCTTAACTCTGGATCGCACCCCATTCTCAGAGACAAACTCAAGACAAATCGAGCAAGCCACTCCAGAACCAGCTTCGAGCTCTGCACAATCACCACCATCCTTCAGACGAAGACGACGATGATGATCGGTAGATTTGGAGCCTGCCATTTCTTCTTCTTCCTCGTCCGATCAAAACCCAGAATTCAAAATTTGATAATCGACCGAAAAAATCTGAGCTTTTCTCCGACCTGGATACTGTGGTCTGAACCTTATAAACTGTAACCTGCCAAAGTATTTATTGGCTCCAAATTATCATTTTTTATTTTTTTGAAAGCCCACATTATAATATATTAAATAATATCAATTAATAAATTAAATATTTGCATCACATCACATTAATTACAATTAAAATAGATACATCTGTCACAGTCCATACAATGGTTCAATCCACAATTTGTCGGGCCCACCTTAATCTTGAATAAAAACATGTTTTATAAATTAGGTTGGAATATTAGATTTCTTAATTAATTCATCGAGATGAGTTTTACTAATTTGATCGAGTTTTTATTACTAAGAAGTGAGATTGATTATTAATTGAATTGTGATCGAATCAATAGACATTGCGTTGTTGGTTATTGGGTGTCTTGACTCTATGTTCAAATTTATTGTTAGTAAGGTTTAAACTACATAAAATTAAATGCTCGATCAAAATTTATTTTGAAGATAAACAAGTTCTTAATTTGTTGACATATTTATATTTACTCGACTTCAATCATTTTTTGTTAATTGTATTTAATAATAAACTAGTTTGATTAGTTGATTTCACAAAAGTTAATTGAAATTTTAGACCGATGGAATATTACGTGTATTTTTCAATATAATTTGTTTTGTATGAATAATTTCATATATTTCCAAATATTTAGAATGTTTCCATTTAAATATAGATTT
>JAYMTA010003521.1:0-14104 GCA_036897625.1 Pelargonium cotyledonis | reverse complement strand
ATTATTTTTTTAAGGATTGCCACTAAGTTTTCATCTGAGTGGCCACAACAACTCTATCATAAAATTATTCTATGAATTCACACTCACCAACCACAACATATGGGTTTCTGTATTCTGTAAAACACACAGAAAAACAGAGTGTTCTCTCATTTTCTCCACTACTTTCCATTTTCTGGCTCACCAAAACAGTGATTTTGCAAAAAAGGAAACAAATTGTTATAATAAAAAAACAGATTCATCGAACGAAACAAAACCACAACATATGTATATATTAGAACATATATGTTTATATACACAGACATGAACACATGAGCAACATGACAAATTACAGATGAGCTTTAACCAAATCATGCCATAATTTTCATTACCCAAAAAAAAAAAACAGATGCAGATGCAGATCTGTACATCATCGCCAGAGAGATGGCCGGAGAGAGAGAAGGCGGAGATAGAAGATCTGGAACCAGATCTGGCCACCGAGCACCGTGGCGCCGAGCATCGTCGCTAAACACCGCCGCGAGTTGAGAGAGAGGAGAGAGAATCGGCGCCGCAACCACGGCTGGGGGGGGTCGCCCGCCGTGGATGTTGCCGTCGCGGTTGTCGTGGCTGTCCGCCGCCACCATGGCCGTGGAGAGATTTCGCCTCGCCGAGATATGGCCGGAGAGGGAGGGAGGAGGAAGAGGAGAGCCTTGCCGTGGAGAGAGAGGCGTGAGGAAGAGAGAGGCATGAGTGCAGCTAGGGTTTTAGGTTCATTTTAGGTCTTGTTTGGCTAAATAGATTAGGGGTATAATAGTTTTTTAATATCAAACTAACGGTAAAACTACAAAATCGTTAAATGTAAAGTTTATAGGGGCTATATGTCATGGTCAATAGTTTATAAGAGTTATCTATTATTAATCAATAATTCATATCGGTTTAGTGTAATTAACCCTTCTTTTTAAACAATTTTGTTTGAGTTTATACCATCCAGCAAAAAACTATATTTAGCTGTAGAATTGGATTTTAAATCAAGGCTGAGAAGATCATATGAGTGTTCAAAATTACTGTAAGGCGAGATATGAATTTTCCAAAAATAGATCATATTTATAAAATTATTAGTTAAAATTTTGTTATCAATAAATTATAATGCTCTTCTTTTCATGGAATCTCGTTTCCTTGTATATTTCTCTCACAAATACTTCCATTGTTTTACATTACTATTGAACCATTATCTTTTCTTAGTTAAATTTGTCAAAGTGTTAGGTGATGAGCAAAGAAAAAAAAAGTTTTTTTGAGTCACTATATATTACTTGGTATTTTAAATACTACGCGAATGTACTAAACTATTCATTTCATACACATAGTATTATTCACTTCAAATACTACGTGTATGTACTAAACTATTCTTGGTGTGAGGTTTGGCTATAGGTTTCGGAGTTCTTGGTATTTCAAAGACGTTCTTAATTTATACTTTGATTATGAGGACAAAAATTTGGAGGAGCTCATCAAGGATCCTATCAACCCAATTTTACCGACAGTAAGAAAAGTGGGTGAGATCCTTCTGTTGATAGTCACATGTTCCATGTAATTTATGATCATGGTTATATATTTTTTGTTTTTTTGGAGGGGGGTGGAGGTAGCAAAAGCTATTGTGTCTACATTGTTTTGTTACCATAGTTCAACAAGCATTTGATTCATATCTCGTTGTGCACTATTGCATCACTCGCAATCACTCATAATTATTGTTAATATGGAAACTGATCCCTTTTCTTTTATTTTCTTGTATTTGGAAAAAGAAATATTTGCGGCAGATTCTCTCTGGCATCGCACATTGTCATTCAAAAGGCATTTTACACCGGCATTTGGAGCCTAAATTTATCCCGGTAGATATTGAGAATGAAAGAGTGAAGATTGCAGAATTTGGAGAAGCCTTGGGTTCGAGAAACCCTAATTTGTATGTTAACCTGGTATTAATCTGCACTCACTTGTTTCTATCTGTTGCATCAGTTTATCATCAACTTTCCTCTATTCTATACATTTCTTAATAAATGATTTAAACTAAAAAAATAAGGAAAAGAAAAAAACAAATCAACTAAACATGTCTTACTCTTTTTCTTATGTATATATCTATATGGCATAGTGAGGAACATAAGTAAACTTAACTAATCTATTGCAACATCAGTTTCCTTCCAATCTTAGTCACTTTGTTTATTCTCATATTGTTTATTTCATTTTCTAGGGAGACCCCAACTTTGGGTATAGGGCACCTGAACTCCTCCTTTGCACATGCCAATTTTCGATTGCTTCGGATGTGTGGGCAGTTGGTTGTATTTTTGCTGCAATGGTACGCCATGAGCCACTATTTCATGGTGTAGGCATGATGGAAGAACTGAATTCAATTTTTAGGTATTTTAATATATCCCTATGTCTGCATAAGAAATCTATGATCCATCGATCGATCGGGACCCATGTGCATTTTTTAGAACTCTAACTTTTTCCCCTCATTTGTATTTGTATTTAGCCTTTTGGGTATGCCAGATGAGAGCATCTGGTTTGGCGTGACAACTTTGTGTGAACTCATGAGTTCGGAACCTTATAAACCTAAGGTAAATGTTTTAAACATGCATGTTTTAGTATGATAAGTTTAAACAATAATTGCCAAAAGTTGAGGTTATGCAGGTATATACTTGAGGGAGGTACATATGTAATTATCCCTATAAATTATAGTTATATTATTATTGATGCCACCCAAAAATTCATAAGTCTCACATCGACTCACAACGTGACACGTGTAGGGTCAAAATCGCCCGGGTTGCTCGACTCGGGTCCATGGAGCCAAAAACTCGGTCGGGTCCAAGTCAAGCCAACAACGCTACAGGGTGTGAACAAATTAACGAAGGCCTATCTCAGCCCTTGCAAAGGCTTGAAAACCTCATTACGCAGGTTTGGCGCCTAAAATGGACCAAGACCCTCTTCATAGGCCAGCCGCCTAAAAATGACTTAGTCTTTATCGAGGATCCATAAATCTCACAATGTCCTAAACCGCCCAAAAATAGCCTAAAATAGCCTCTACACCCTCGAAATTATCCAAAACCATCAAAAGCCTTACCCCCTCAAGTTTTACCCTCCAAAACACTTCATAGGGTAAAACAAGGATAAATATAGGGTAAAAACGGAGGGTAATCTGCACTACATGTCAATGTCGCGGCATGTAGTGTAGATGCCACGACATCTAGCTACAATGTCGCGACATTTAAGCCTGATGCCGCAACATTTGTCCGTTGTCACACCCTCCTCCACTTTTTCATGCCTTTGCTCCCTATGGACACTTCCACTTGACCGCATATGGTACCCTATGACTCTATACACTCCTAAAAGGCTAAAACAAGGCTTCAACCTTGCCCGTACACCCTTGAAACCCTCCAACAAGCTTCACAACCTCTATGCTCACAAGCACCCTCAACCATTCCTAGCTAAACAATAGTCCAGAAAAAGCCATGAAGGGTCCTCTCCTCACCCAAGCCTCAATATCTCACAACATCCACTCTCTCATGCACCTATGAGCATGCCTCTCAAGGTACTAGCTCATTAAGGGTCTTAATGGGCCCATCACACCGCTGAGGTCACCAAACTACTCTCCCATGCATCTATGACTTTGCCTCTCAAGGAATTAGCTCCTCACCAAGGATCTTGGCGACTCCAAGAGGCTCACGGATCAAGCCCGCCTCTCCAACACGCGTGTGCAACGCGTCCAAGGCAAAGAAGGAGCACAACACCACATACGGGCTTAGAGTTGACAACATGCCAAGAAGGCCATTTGGATTTGAACAGCAAAATGGGCCCTAATGGGCCTTTCTTCTTCACCAACCAATCATGTCATGACAAGTGGCGCAAGGTGGTAAGAAAATCTATAAATACCCCACTCCACCAAAGGGAAAAGGTTCACAATCTTCACAATCTCATTTCATTTCTACACATTCTCTCTCTAGCTAGAAAAGCTCTGAGAGCTCTAGTGTCTATCATACAAGGACTTACTCTCACGCCCTAGGCGGAGTCCTGATAACACCAACCCATGTTCTTCGTTCCTTTGGTGTGTTTTCCTTTCACAAGTTACAAGTTTAAGAGGTTGGATGAACCTTAGCTTGGAGTGGACTTAAGATACTAGGACCCTAAACACTATACCTAAGCGCTCAAGATTGTACTATTGAACACTTAGGCTAGTCACTTAACACTTGTGGAGAAGAAGATCTACATCATCATCACACACCCCCTAGTGTGTTTGCGTTGACCGAAAGTCAAAAGAGACAGTTTGGTTCCATTGCTAGGAACGTTTGAAAGCCTCATTCCCCTACCCGCCAGACGGCAAGGAGACACTCACATAGCTCCCATACGCTGCAAGAGAGCCCACACTTGGGGTGACTTCCCTCTTCCTCGCACAGGATCACGCCTTGCAAGGGAGCACGATGCCCCTCCTCCTCGCGCAAGCCCACACCATGCAAGAGAGAGCGCTGCCCCTTTAACAAGCCCCTTTAACAAGCCCCAATACATGAGGTCCCTTCTCCAACCTTCTCCACCCAAGGCCAGCTGAGAAATCATGGCAACCCACGCATGGGTAGAAGGCAGAGGCACATGAGCAAGTCCATGAAGAGCTCAACTAAGGCATGCCTAACTTGCAAGATCACCTTGATCGCAACAGGTCCAACTCTGCCACCAGGGTAGTAGGCACTTCCCAAGTCCCAACAGTCCCTCAGGGTGCCACACCTGCGCCTCTTGGCGATAAATCTCTCTTGGTAGGAGTCAAAAATACCTGGAGAACATTCACTTATCATGTGAATAATGCCTTGCACGCCTCTCTCACCAACGTGGCCACGACCACTCCCGCGACACTTGTCGCTCCAGCAGCCCCTACTGCTCACGATCCACCTCCACCTCCTCTCGCAGCTACGGTCTGGTCAACAGGAGTTGGGTTGCCTCCCACCTGCACGAGCCCAACGTGCCGCACAACCTATGGCCATCGTGACGCCCGAGCTCATGATGGTCGCATCCACCGCTCCCATGAGAGGGACTCTGCCTACCTTAGACGCACCCACTGCGAAGAGAGACCCCCACGAACTCCACGTGAAGAAAGTTATGATTAATCTGAGGTCTCCAGGTCAAGGACAAGGATCACCCAATGCCTAGACCCCCATGCACTATTCCGTTAGTGAAAAAAAACCAATAAAAATTCAAGTGCTACAATTCGTTGGTTTATGTACAATGATCAGAAGATGAGAGCAATCTTCAGAGAACATTCACGTTGCAGCCATGCTTACAATATGTGATTTCGAAGAATCGATCTTAGTCTCGACTTTAGCTCGAATACTTGTAGGATATATTTTTTACATTACGATAATGTATTTGATGTGTCTGTTGTGACTTGATCAGTTGAGACAATCTAAATGTAGTCATGTCCTCGCATTAGGAAATTTTCTTAAGTGTTTTGATTTAAGCCAAAGTCAAGTTGAACTTTGATTTCTGATTCTTGATCATGTGACATGTGCAAGGCAACAAACGATAAACGGAGACCCTACATGTGTTTTTGAGACGCAGCACCCCAAACATGAGAGTAAGATCTCGACCAAAAACCATAAATTTTCCAAAAAGCATTTTTAAGAGAAACTATAGAGTGAGTAATAAATACTCAAATAAAAATCTTCTCCTCTTACTAAGAATATGGTTTTTATACCTACTAACAATGCTCACCACGTGTCGACGTGCAATTAGTTGTTGGTAAGATGGGGTTCGTTTCAAGCCCATTTGTGACATGGGCTCCAACTTATTAGACGTGTCGGTTGTGTGTTTGGCTAGTCTGAGAGTTCCCATGCACCTTTTGTGCTCTGAGGTGAGTGTCAAATTCTTTTGAAGTCTTTACTACTAGAGGTAGCGACCTAGGGTTGTAAGGGCTTCTGAGATGGCTCAACGAGGCAAATTGTGCTCTAAACATGTTCACAAAGTGTCCTGATCTTCTATGAAACCTTTGCAACAGAATTGACCGAAAACAAAACAAGTAGTGACCCGGCCCATGTCACAACATGAATTCCTTGAATTATGATCATGGTTTAACTTGTGCCGCGACATGATCAAGATCCTATCCCCATTGGTCAATGTTCATGCAGATTCTGCAATGAAAGCTTCGAAGACAACCATTTACTGATTTCATGCACATGAACGAGCCAAGTTTGATCTCTTGTTTATTCATGGTGGTCGGTCTATTCAGGCCTCCCCAGAGACTGTCGCCATCGATCTCCTCTATCAGTGGCCTTCTCTCCTTCATGGCTGCATGTATCTCCGGCGGCTATGGCTTGCGGTTTGATCAGTAACGCTCTGGCATGTGTGGCTTGCTCGAAACAAACTCATCTTTCATAATCAGCTGGATAGCGTTGAGATTTTCTTTAAAATCAGAGGCTTAATGTACGCTGCTTTTCTTGATTTCATCCAGCCTTAAGCTGTCAAAGCCATTAGCTAATATTTTGTACTTCCAGTTTCTTGGTAGCTTCTGGCTTTCCAAACTTCTTTTGTATTTTTTTCCAACCATCTTCGGGTTTATATAAAAGTACCTTCTGCTAATCAAAATAAATAAATAAAGTGCTTGATCAAAACACGACACGACACATTCTTTTATCAGGTGACAATGTAAACAGTAGGTAGCTTTTGGAAAGAAAAAAAACTTTGAATGACAGCGGAAATCATAAAATCAAACATAACCAGTACATGAAGGAATACTCTGTTATTCAAATAAACATTGAAAATTCTCATAAACCTTAAAGTGAGCCTGATTACAACACTCATTTCATTGTAAACAATCAATAATCAATAACTACCACAAATAATATTAGGTTTCAGGGTTAAGCTTGTACAAATATATACTAAAATGTGGACAAAATTTTGGTCTTCCAAGGACTAGTGTACAGTTTCTCTAGTGAATTTACAAAAACGATGATAGTTAACCAAACTTCAATCATATATAGAAGACATCATCCAATTAGGGGCTTTCACAAGATGGCTACTCAAGCAACAATATGTTTTAACGGGTCAGTGCATAGTAGCATATACCTTATGAATGAGCATCCAGCAGAATTTGATCCTTTGATATAATAGCTAAATCGGATTATGAATGAAATGGCTGGCAAACATTCTTATTCAGGCTATTGAAATTCAAGATCTAATTTCCGTTTTAAATGTGATCTGTCCGCACTGCAAAAGCACAAAAAAAATAATCATCAACCACAATACACAACTAGCTTTTATCATAAAAGATGATAGAGTATACTGTGCACTTACTTTGGAGTAGTATAGAGTTGCAGCCTAAACAAACATCAGTAAACGGGACATTCTATAAATCAAAGAAATATATTAATGCCCAGTTCCAACTAATATCATTATCTCCAAAACTTACTTTTTTCCAACTTTTTTTAATGTATTTTTTATTATCATTTGAGCTACACAATAGGGGTAGCTCTCTCCCATTAACCCATAAATCCCACCCTATACCGTTGGCAGGGAGGATCGAACCGGAGACTTCAAAGGAAATCCGAAACGCTTAAACCACTTGGCCCAACCTGCTAGGTTACATTTTTCCAACTTAAAATACTATCAACAAGTAGTTGATGGGTTTATTAAATCAACTACATTCCATCTAAAACAGATAACAATATAGGGTAAAAGGTCTGGAAGAAAAAGGATTCATCATTTTAGTACTAAAGAATCAGGACATTGATGTGATACAAGAGGCAGTTCAGATAATTTGCCAAAATCAGATTTCAGACAAGGTGCCCACCTCATATCAACATAAAGTTCCGTCAACTTTTAAGAAGAAAACCTATGCCTTTTCACTTCTTAGTAGGCTTCATAAGGAGTTCTAATATGTTTGGTCAGATATGAGAGGATAGTCCTCAAACTTATATGAGAGGATTGACATGGAGAAGGTAGCCATGTTTAAGAGCTCATAGCACACACCCAAGCAGAATGATACCGGATAGCAACATCACAAAGTTAAGCGCCTACCTAATTCAAAATGAAAGTGCATAAATGTAGATAACCTAATTGCTTGAAACATTACATGACAACACAACAAGAAAGGCCATCTTTTTTCTTTCCTATTCAACAGAATAAAAGTAGCACTACAAGTTTCTATTCTCTTGCTCTTACGAACTGTATGATGTGCATAGTCGTTTTTTGACACAGTTGTAAACAATAGTAACAAATCTTACATGGTCTATGGTGACAAAGGTATGTTTCTATTTTCTTAACTGCAACATTAAAAGGAGAAAAATATACCTTTTTTCTCACAATTTTCTTTGGGCAAAAGGACTGCTTAAGCCCACTTCGGTTGGCTGCACTTCTTCAAATGCCCTTAGCAAACTATAACAAATGGGGCTATATAAGTAGATAACATAACAGAACCTGCAGTCTTGAGTCCCAGTAAGATAAATACTTGATTTCAATATCAATTGGTGTAAAATAGATTGATAGGTCTTAATGTATAGATAAAAAAGTCTGTCTCACAGAATTCCAGATTCTCCAACAATCAACTCCAATGTACTAAGATCTTGCTGTAGGCCAGTGAGATCTAATGTTAATCATAATAGTATAACATCATCTAAATAATATAAAAACAGAAAACTAATGAGTAATGACTAACAATGCGTACAGCGAAAAATAGTTCACTTAAAGAGAACATAAACAATAGTATCTGCGCAATAGCTAACATGTATACAACACTAACAGAAGCTGAGCATGTTTGCAAATTCAAGCATTCACAAGTCATTATGTAAAGCAAAGTCTACCTTATCAAACATTAGCATTGGAACTAACAAGACTAGTTGTAGATACTATAGATGACTATGAAAACATACAAAGTCTAGATTTTCTGTCCTACCAACACTCAAATTTGAATATGCTTGCAGAAAATGAGGTGAAATTATTGGTGAGGAACCCAGGTGAGCATGAATCAATTTCATAGTGTCAAGAAAGACTACTTTGCAAACAGGATAGCACAATGAAGTTGCCAAGTAGTGGCCATGGTCCAATGATTGTAAATTTGTAAGCAATAGGGATAATGCATTTACCCTGATAAACCTGTGACTCAAAATGATATTAATTACAGACAGATAATCCATTTTATAATTGCTTAAGATTTTACCAACCTGGTGAGTGAATCTACGATCTGGACTCCCAAATATACGTGCTAAACCAAAATCTGCTAGTTTAAGCTCCCCATTAGCTCCTATGAGCAAGTTGTTTGGCTTCATGTCCCTGGAAAGCACAAGAACATACATATGATACGATATATGCATAAAAACATCATTACAACCTCACTTCCAAGCACAAAGAGGTTACCTGTGCAGAGCCCATTTTTTGTGGCAATAAGCAAGTCCTTTCAATGTCATCTGAAGGAATGATTTTATGTCCGCTGGTGAAAGAAATATGGTTCGATCACGAATGACAGCTTCAAGGTCAGTCTCCATAAACTCAAAAACGAGATGCAAGTTTTCTTTGTGAGGGAAAGCATCTATCAACTCGATAATATTTGGGTCTTTAAGCTCTTTAAGAAGTTTAATTTCTCTTAGAGCAGTAAAATTCACCCCTTCCTTTTTCTTCCCAAGCCGAATTTTCTTAATTGCAACTACTTGTCCTGTCTGCACAAGCCAATCACTTCTTTCTTAAGTATAAATGGAAAAGTACCACAGAAACTATCAGTAAACTCCAATCAACCACAATATGCCAAAAAACCATGTCGTTATTAATTCAATGCTATGTAAATTCTAAGACCAAACATAACAAATGAATGTTTGTAACTTTCCTCCCAACAATCCCTAGTTCAGATATTTCATGTAACTTGGATCATATATAATTACATGAAACTAATATAATATGAAAACATAATTGGAATCCTATGACGCATAGTGAAATTGAATGACCGATTCAGCAAATGAAAGAAACACCCACACAGACACCTGTAAATTGAAGAGAGAGAGAGAGAGAGTTTTATCACTTATATGCATAGAAAGCTTGCCTTAGGCTACATACATACTAATGAATAATTTTACACAACCTGTTAAGAAGAATAACAGATAAAAGAAAACTTTGAATTGTTCAACCTTGTTGAAGTGGATAATAATCCCACATCGGATAAGTATGAGATGAAGAGACTACATATAATGGTGCAAGTGAAATCTTATTAATAAGGTTGATTTTTAAGCATAAGAAAGTCCAAGCCATTATATTGTAGCCTATTATTTAAAATTTCACATGGTATCATAGCTGGTTTTGATCCCTCGATTGTGCACGTGTTGAGTTCACCGATAAAAGAAATTTGTGAGACTCGCGCGTGAGAAAGAGTGTTAAAGTGGGGTGTTGTCCCACAATGTCCATCTTTTAGTAGTGGAAGCTCAAGCCACTATATTGTAGCCCATTATTAAAATTTAACAAACGCATACAACTTCATAGACACTGAACAGATATAGCAAAAAGAGCACACAATTTGTATACAAAAGAAGCATCAAAAGAAAGATGTACATTGGACTCATTTAGATAGTGAGTCTTGCTTTAATAGCAAGTTAAGGGGTCGTTAGGTTTGTGTCTTGGCGACATAGATTCACGATGATTTATTTTCAATTGGAGTGTGCGTAGGAAAATTGGAGATCAATGGTGGTTGCAGGGAAGGAGAAAGTGGATCGGAAGATGGTGGTTCGATTGGAGCCCTCGGATTAATTTTCGAGTTTGTTACCATATCAGATGGCAGACCCAGTGGTGGTGTTGGGCGGTCGACAACAACTTTCACGCAATCGTCTTAAATTTCGTGTTCAATCGTTTTCAATTGTCCGCGCACTACATATGGAGGGGGAGGATTCCAGTGCCTTTGGCTTGCTTATTCAAATTGATGGGGAGGATTCCAGGGCCTACGATTTGATTTTTCGGGAAATTTTAGCCATTGTGGCTCAAATTGATAGTGTTAAGTTTTTGTTTGCGGGCTGGTCTTCGATCCGATTGACCCAGATTTTCATACACCCAGTTTTATGTTTTATTTGTTATCCTTCGTTTTGAATTAATAAATTAGTAACTTCTCTTTCAACAAAAAAAAAGTACAATCAAGTATAATTTACATCAAAGAGTTAAAGAAAATTGGAATTATTTGATCCAGATGATGTCTTCTAAAAAATTAAACAAGATATTAACAGAAAGAGCCCACAAGCACTTTCCAGAAAGAAAATATAATGCATATTAGAGTACATCCTGATCAAAGAATTTAATAATCTGAAGTTCTCCATCTCATATAAACATGAACTCATACCAAGAAGAAGAAGAAGAAGAATTAGAAGAAAAATCAAACTTGTTCACTTCACAACTTTCCAAAACATAATTCCAAATTAGGTTGAAATAGACAACAAGAGCACAGAAACCCTTGAGATCTACTGTTTCAGTTCAAACTAAAAATTAAAAATTACCCTCACTTTCTGTGTCTAAACATACATAGAGTAACACGAATTTCAAATCCTTAAACCCTAAAAACCTATGGAGTCGTAGAACAATAACAACTAAGAAAATGAACTAATAAGCTTACCTTGGTATCAATGGCTTTGTATACGACTCCATAGGTTCCTTCTCCGAGGACTTCACGCTTCAGAAACCGATCGGCGACTTTCTTTGTTTGATCATTTCCTGACATTACTTTTTTCTATCTACTGAAATTGATCAGTAATGCTTAATGTGGGATCAACTTCAAAACTAAGAATTGGGAATCATCAATGGAATCATTTTCTCGAGAAAACTAGGTTTCTGTTTGTTTTCTGTGAAATAAAGCCGTCAAAGGGTTGGAGCGGAAGGAGGGACTCAGAACTGAGTCAATGAGAGTTGAAGGGACTCAATTTACGTCCTATATGTATTTTTTATACTCCGTATATTTTATTGTGTGGCACATTAGCATATGCCAAAACAAAATAAAACATTGAAGGGACTAATAAAAAGAAACTACGCATTTTTTTTTCCCGTTTTTGGGCTCATTTCAATGACATGTGAGTGAATGTTATGCAAAAAAAAAAAAGGGTCTGGACCCTGTTCTCTGTTTAGAGGGATCAGACTTTCAATGAGTTTTCATGCAATGTCGGGAGTTTTAAAAAGTACAGGCCCTTTGTTGGTGTACATGCACTTTGGACCAGCATTGTGATGCTCTAAAAAGGCAACAAGTATTTGTAAAATTTACAAATATGAGGTTCTATTTTCGTCACTGGATCCCGCTCCACTATATTGGTTAGTAGGCAAGTTGGTCATCAAGCATGGACGGATCCAGAACTTGTACTCAGTGGGGGCAAAATTACTAATAATATTTATTTCTGTAATTTGTAGCTGCAAAAAAAGTCATCAAACTACAATGGAATTAAAGTTTAAAATGATTAATAGATAATTTTTTTAAAATTTTTAAGACCCACTAAAATTTTCATAGAACTCCAGGCTGTAGTTTAAGCCTAACACCATAAAAATCTTTGGGATATTGTAAAAAAGTTGAAAACTAATGGGGCAAACTATTTGAAACAAAAAATTAGTGAGGGCAAATTTTAAAATACAATAAAGGCATATTTGAAAAAGGCAAAATGTTAGAAGTAAAAAGTCACAAAAAAAATTCACTGGGGGCAATTGCCCCCAGTTGGCCGTGCCTAGATCCGTCTCTGTCATCAAGTTAGGTCTCCCACCCGTTCGGGTCAGAATATAGTAACCCTAACCTACCCAACCTACTGAGGACTCAGGTTGAGTCACTCGAAATGGGTGTGGGTTGGGTTGGAAAAGTTGCCATTTTGAGAGTGAGGAAGATTTCTTCATGTGGCTGGCTTAAGCTCCGAGCGCAATTATTGTCAATTATTCATAATCTTCATGCGAAAGGAGAATTCTATTGTCTTCAACTTAATTATATATGCTAATGTAGAGGATTCTAGTGCCTTCATTTTGATTATTAAGGATGTTTTTAGCCATTGTGGCTCATTCTGTTAGTGTCGATTTTTTGTTTGTAGGTTCTTTTGCGAACCGAGTGACCCGCGAGTTAGTTATATCACAGGTTTCTTTGTCATGAGTGTCTGGGTAGGTTGATCTTTATGCTTCCAGTTTTATATCGTATTTGTTATTCGTTCGATTTCAAGTTATAAATTATTAGTCTTTTAAACTAAACTATCTTTATTTTTCATATTTGTTTTAGGATTAGAGGTCAAGAAGGTCCTTGAACTTGTAAAAAGTTATTGTTTTAATCCTTAAACTTTGAATAAGCCACTTAAATACCTAAGTTTTGGTATCTTGGGTCGAAAAGGTCATCGCCGTTAGTTGGAGATAAATGTGTTGTTATCACTACAAGCAAACACGTTAACAGAGACGAATTTAGCTACAAACAAAATCTGTCTCTGATCAGCGCGAAATCAGCTACGGATTTTGTCCGTAGCTGATCAGCGACGGGCTTTTGACATTAGCGACGGATTTTCCATCGCAAAAAGAGCGGGAATGAACTCGCCAAAAAAAATTTTGGTGCAAAAATTAAGGGACGAAAAACGACGTCGTTTTGGGTATATGTTCACGATCAGCGACGAAAACTTGCGTCGCTAATTCAAGCCATCGAACGTCGTCATTTTGATATATTTTTGAGCCCTTACAGTACGTAAAACGACGTCATCTTCAAATATGTTGACTATCAGCGACGGACATGTCCATCGCCAATTCCGTCGCTAATCCAAGGAAGAGTGCAACGTCATTTTGGTTTATTGTTCAGCCGTGTAATATGTAAAACGATGCCGTTTTTATTTTCTTTTTTTAGATTAGCGACGGACTCCCTGTCGCTGATGTCCGTCGCTGATAATTGAGCATAAGGAGGTCCAAACCTCATTCTTCTTCATTTCAGATATGAGGAGGCCTTCGAGCACCGTCGCCGCTGCCATCTCGCCGTCGTCCACCGTCGATTCAGGTAACTTTTGGGGGGTTTTTATTGTTAGGTTTTGATTATTAGCCTAGGGTTGAGTTAGGTTCCGATTAGTTGTTTATTTTTTGATTATTTATGCCCTAGGAGGTAACAAAGCTCGCCGGGAACGGAACTCCGTCGCCGATGCCATTCCAT